>JAZGTI010011458.1:0-16616 GCA_036877585.1 Botia kubotai
TAAATTACATTTAAGGCAATACATTATCTTGATTAAGATATTGATTGAACATTGTTAGAAATACCTTTCGGAGCACAAACAAGATAGCAAACCCAGTCTGTTGCATCACGCTTCGAGTTTTTCTGAAGATGGTGTGCACGAGAAGCTGTGTTGTATTCAATGTGGTGAAAGTGGCTCAAATTAATCACTACAGTGCATTTGGTGCCAAATTCAGCTTCGGTATTCGTGCGTACGAGCTCCTGCCTCATACTATAAGCCCGGTGCGGGAACATAAATATACTCGCTCTAGTTCATAAAGATTTTAAAGGGGAAAGAGTTCCAGATTGTACTCCGAGTCGTCCTGTTGATTCTGATGGCTCGGTTTTGGTACCCTGTAGTGTAGCTCAGTAATTAATACAACTGGATACTTTAAAACAAGTGACAAACAAAATATTGTTGTATGTCTAAAATATTTAAATAATCTCACCTTACGTGTATCAACAATCAAACACATACGTCATATGCTTTAAATGCAATGCAACGCAGTCATTTCTACAACATTTACTCTTGCTCGTAGACAGTTGACAGTTTTACTCACAGCGTTGGTAGCTGGATTCATGTAATTGTTCCGCCATTAAGTAAACAAGCGTCAGTACTGATAAAATATTTTTATTTCATTTAATAGTTTTTCCACGCAATAGAATATGTGGCACAGTTGTTTTCCCCGTACACTCGTATTAAATTTTCCAGCTTTCCAGCACTGTTAATAATCTATGTTATTCCGTTGAACTCTCTATAAGTTTTATTCAAGGGGCACACATCATTTGAAAGACAACATGCAGGTCCTGGTCCTTTGATTCTAAAACCTCACAGCTTGAACAGCTCTCAATTGTGACATGAGTGATAATGATTGATCTTCGACCCAGTGTGCATAGTCTTGGGTGAAGAGTTGAAAGTTATGCCTCCAGAAATGGTTGACCTGCTTTGAGAATAATTTCACGTTACTAATATTCAGTTTAAAAGCTAAGAATTTAATTTGCCCATTGATTCAAGAGCATAAAATGTTAGGATTTGTATTACTTCCAACGCAATTTATTGGAGTTAAACCGTAATTATGGCGCCTGTGAGAATTACGTAATTCCTACTTTGTGGTTTTGAACTCTTAACACAAATTTGGTATATAGACTATATTATTATATAGGGGGTGCTAATAAATTAAATAAAGCATACACTGTATAACTTACATAAAGCTACAGATTTTATTATCTGACAAATAACACAAACCTACATTGTAATTGTGACCACGAAGACTAAGTGGAAATACCATGTATATGTTGTAAATCATTCGTGAAATGCATGTATGAATTATTAAATATTTATATAATATGTTTCTGTATACTGCTGCGGATTTATTATCCTTTTATACGCGAATGAAATGACAGGTTAAATTATTGTTGTACTTTTCATACGTGTGGTTTCACAAAGAGAACTGTATGTTCGTGACCTGACTGTGTTCTAGGGACGGCTGGGAGTTTTCTTGCAGTAACATCAGGATGGGCCCCGGACCCTGAGACGTGACGGACTCGCCAAGTGGGGGTCCGAGTGGTCTACCTCCCCACAACGTGAGCGAGACTCAAACAGCACGGCAAACACGTCCGGTGACAAATGGAAAAAGCGCAGCTCACCCCATTTATCATTAAGTTAGGAATATCGTTAAATCCGCGCATACTTTTCGCTAAGGATCGCGAGCTCAAAGTTTGGTGAAGACGACTTGCACATTAGACAGCGTGTGAGGTAAGAGGACGTTTGTTCGTCGCGCTTTACCAAACAATAGGAGAACAAAGAACACATTTAGTTAAAATCAAAGTTGTTCTGTAATTTAAAGGGAGAGCCTATATATTTTAGTGATTTCAAATATGGTAGCTATTTTACTTATTTTAATGAAACCTTTAGCCGACTGTTTGTTTTTTTCTTTGTATTCACGATAAATCGGTAGAAAAACTCATGGAGGAAGTAGAGATGCACATCTCCAGAAAGTTCAAGCACAACCAAAACATTGCGTGACTGCTCCACTAAGTTACAGCTGTACGGTTATTTTTGATGTGATATAGTGCCAAATGTTAAGCGACCAAATGTAAAGCGAGCCAATAAGATGACAGGAGAACCTCTCGTGGGAGAAATACAATCTTAAAGCTACACCGCGATAAATTTCTCTCCAACACGTGCAATTTCAAAATGACTAATCTTGGTGTTTCTGTAGTGCATACGAACTACACGAGGCACACTTCAAACAAGACTCGTTCCCTTGTTCAGCCCTAAAAAAATCTGTTTCATTAACCCGTGGAAGCAAGCATCAAAATCAGTCATTTGTTTTTATGCCAAATAAACATACATATATATCATTCCATATCAAATACATTTTCTTTCAGAAGCCACGACTGCAAGTCGTATTGGCATTTTAAACTGAATTTACAGAGTTAGCTGGTTGGGGGTGGGCTGAAATAACCTTTCACCCTGGCGTGTCATATCTGTTGTGTGTGTGTGTGTGTGTGTGTGTAAGCGTTTGCCCCTGAGTTACCCACAAATCTTTGCGCAAAGAGCTATCGTGCTACAGGCAAACTCTATCTTGCTTGTTTGTCCAGTCTCCCTGGTTCTGGAGCATCCTAAGAAAAACGCTTTGCCCGTTAGTGTGAAAATGAGATTAGGAAAAATAGCGAATAGATTAGCCTATACAAGATATGAAAAAGCACAACAGTTCTTTTTAATTTGTAACAAATCTACACGGGTACGAGGATATACATGGAAACGAGACTACAAGCAAATCCGTGTACATAGGCCTGAGGAATCAGCACATTAATGTTATTATTTATTTATGAATTTTGCAACGGTGTAACAAGCCTATTGTATGCAACATGTGGAGACAAGACATTCTTAAATAGGCTACTACTAAAAAACGACGAGACACTGGTCATATCTTAGAAGAGCTACAGGCTTAAATAGTAAATTCATAAAACGTCATTTTGTAACTTGCTGATTAAACAATACTTACAATATATAACATACATATATATATATATATATATATACATATAACATACATATATAACATCCACCAATAAATCGCTGTCGTTCTGTTTTTATATATCTATATTTTTAAATATATATATCATATATACACATGACGGTTTTTAAATGGTACAAAAACAGGTGCGCAATGAAATTCTTTACTTTGGCATAAAGCTTTCAACATGTGGCGCTGAATTATTATCTGATCTTTTGTGTTCTTGTTTTTGTAAACCAACATAGCTTCCCCACAAGAAATTGTTCCGACAGCTAGGCAGCCTCTGATCTCTCACAACTCCAACGTTTTACTTTAAAATAGTTAAGCAGAGGGTAAAAGAGTGACACTCATCCCGGAACACCACAGTACAGCAGTGAATTCATTCTATGAAAGGTCATAACTTCTATTTAGCACTTTAAAAATGATAAAGCGTAAACTCGATTGGAATAAAAATGGCCATCTTATTGTAAATGCTAACTTTACAACAAACACAAAAATGTCCTGCTTTGGGACAGGACAGGTTAAGTTTCCTTCGCTGTCACCCGGTAGACCATTTAAGACGCTAACCACGTAAAAATGTAAATCTGTTGGGTGATTTACAAGAAAATAGAATGACCTTCTTTTTTCTCTTCAAAAGCTATTGCTGTTCTACGTTTAAGTCGCAAACATTTGTCTATCAAAAATCCCATGACGGTTTTTTAAACAATTATTAATTTTTATTGTTGCTGAGTGGCCTTTTGTTTTGGACTTTTTGTTCAGGCAAAACGTCTGCTGCTCGAAAGTGTTTAGAATTGGTGTATTACAGGTATGCACTAATGGGACTGGAAATCGGTTGAATCAAGTCCTGTCGTGCTATCACGTTTCCAAACTGTAGATTTAATATAAGTTGTTCGATAACGGCAAAGCATTGTGTGATTTTCTCTACATATGTTAAATTGTACTGATCAAGTAGCCTTTATAGTCGACACTATTCGAAACTGCCAACAGTTGATGCGGGTGAAGCTGTTTATGCTGGAAGTGATGACAGACAGCCTGTAGCTCCAGCATTCCATTGCTGTCTACCTATTCAGCAGTATACATACAGCATCCGTGTTACTCGATACAAATTTCAATACATTTGCGTAGCTAAATACTTAATGTCTGTAAAAAAAACTCAAGCCATGAATCAGTGTGATTCCCACTTGACTAAATGTGCCATTCTCTGAGTTATGTAATTTACACACTAATGTTTTAGTCCGAACATTTGTCTGTTTATTTTATATTTCTTTGTACTAGATGTACTGGCGTGCAGTTTGGCAAATAACCTCATGATTCACAGAATCTGACTTGGGATGGGCACAGAATGGGCAATAAGCTCATAGATGTGTTTCTAAAAGTTGGAAGCGAAATATATTCTTCCGAGGTTAAGCTGGTAAATAATTCTGACAAGTTGTTTCGAACCTTAATTAAACAGCATAACCGGAATCTGATTAATTCGGATTTCTAAATCTTACACAACGCGAACGTCACGCTCCTCTGTAAGGTAACTCACGTTCAACATCAGACATTTGTCATTTAAATAGGCTACAAAACAAAACCCCAACTGCGGCGAGAAGTGCAGCCCACCGTCGCCCTCCCCCCAGCGGATTTAAAAATAATAATAATTAAACAATTTGTTATGTACAAACATGACAACGATTTATTTTTGCATTATTAGAAAATGATCAGGTGCATAGCAATAATTCAAATGCTATTAATAATACTAATAATAAATAAAAAGAAATAAATCAACTTAAAGGGCTAGGGATTTTTGGTAAATTATAGTCTTCTATTGTGGTAAAAAGATTTATTTCATTTTATTTTTCATCACCTTGAGGGCTTTTGTAGACTAGCGGGAAACTTCAATGGCGCTCGTCGCGTGCATCAAACAACCCCGCGAGGCCTCTTGCAGTCTACAGACTCCGTCCTTACTGATGGTTCGGCGCATGCGCCACCACATCCCGAGAGCCTTTAGTACTGGATTTATGTGTCGAACCTTAAAAATACCGCCTTGCTACCGAAATATGGCTTTTCATCGAAATGGGACATACAGTTCGACTTTCATGGGAGACAGGGACTCGTGAGACAAACACTCGATCGCTTTTTTGTTGCTCTTTGTGTGGTGGTGGCGGTGGTAGATGGTATCCAGCGAGTATCTGGCAGAGGAAGACGACGACTCGGCGAATACTATGAAGGAGATGATCGGAGGCTGCTGCGTCTGCTCGGATGAAAGAGGCTGGGCCGAAAACCCGCTAGTCTACTGCGACGGTCACGGCTGTAATGTCGCCGTCCACCAAGGTAAATATAAAGATAATGTTTAATGTGCCTTGTGCCAACGCGTGGTCTGATTTTCTGCACGGGAGGCCTGTATGAGGCGGATGTTTTGATAAGTTCCTTGCTGTGGAGGTGAGAGGATTAGCTAGTTTAGCTTAGCCTAGCCTAACTTAGCCTAGCTCAACCGACTGCACAGTATGACGAAACTTCAATGTGGCGCCTTTTTTGTAGTATTGGGACGACAGTTAAGATATGTTGGTTGTTTAAGATGATGTGTACATGTCTAGCACCTTGTGAGGAAAACGGTACGTCTGTATGCTAATGTTGTGTGGTTAGCGCGAGTGAAACAGCATGTCGTTCATGGCTGTATATTATCTCTGGTTCACGAGCAAAAACGTGTCAATCACAGATATGGAAACAGCGATGAGTCACACGCTCTTGTCATTACAGCCAGACTCTTAACACTTGTATTTATAGTAAGTCATTCAAGCTGTCAACTAATTGAATATTATCATGGTCGTGCTTTGTTTTATGTGCTGTTGTCTGGTATTCCTTCTTTTGTTGTTTTAGTTTCTGTATGGCTTACGACAGCTTATACAAATCTTGGTTTTAGGTAGAAACATGTAGGAAATTAGGCGATCTGTCATGCATAAAATGCACTGTTCTTAATATTTTGTCATTCTTGTACATGTTTGTACATGTTGTACAAACATGAATTTAGCAGGGATGTCTGTTGTGTTGTCTATAATCAGAGAAAGTTTCTCATTGTATCTTGTACACACAACTTTGCACATGACAATAGATGTCTTTGACTTTGTAATTAAACGTTTTTTGTACAGGTGCTGAAATCTGCTTTGTGCCATTTGCACTGCCTGGGGTTTTGCTTTGACATTGGGACCTAAAGTAATAATTTCTGCTTTGGAATGCTCATGATTGTTTGGATGGAGGCTATCTTAAGTCCAGATGTATATGGTTGTAGCTTAGATTTTGTTTAGGAGCAGTTTAAGCAGTTTATTGTTGCATTAACAATACCCACATGTCTTTTAAACCATCACTGGTATGTCAGGCTTAAATTCTAACAGGAAAAGAGAGTCAAGTTAACTGGTGCACAGTAGATGGAAGCCTCTCACATGTCGTTTATTTTTGTTGTTTCAGCCTGCTATGGAATTGTCCAAGTCCCCACAGGCCCCTGGTTCTGCAGGAAATGTGAATCACAGGAGCGAGCTGCCAGGGTGGTGAGTTTCCTCATCTTCATACAAATCTTTCAGGCTATCTGTTTTGTCTAGACCTCCTTCCTGTTTGTGTATAAATGGGGTTGTTTGCAGATTGTTTGACAATAGCTGAGATACTTATTTTTGATTCTTTAAAAAACTGGTCAATTTATCCTTAAATTGTGTCTCTGAAGAGTGTTAAAGAGTGTTTCTGAAGCTCAGCTGGTAGAGCGTGGTACTTGCAACAGCAAGGTTGTGGGTTCGATTCCTAGAGAACACACATGCTGTTGAAATGTGTGCCTTAAATGCACTTTTATGTTGCTTTAGATAAAAGTATTTGTCAAATGACAAGCCGCTAATGCAGACTAAGACATTGATAGAATGAGCCACACAAACGCAACTGAAGGCCAGGACATCCATAGGATATCTGTGACAGGAAGTCTGTCATCAGACAGCATAATTTAATCAGGTCACAATACACTGCATTTAGGCTGTCATACCAGCAGAGGAACAAAAATGTTTCAAGTAAAGCTTGAAAGCAAAAAAATAATTAAAATAAAAACATACTGTAGTTTAGACTGTATACACTTTTAGGAGAGTTATCAAGAGCTTAAGGAGCAAATGACCTAGCCAGTGCTGTACAGCGCCAGTCACTTTAGTCATCGCTATAAACAGTGGCACTGTTGCACTCTGAAATAGTGATGAATGTTATTTTGTTTACTCAAAACTCAGGGGATTGTTTGTCAAGAGTTTAAAATGGCAATCGTAGCAGTTATAATCCTCTCAATTAATTTTTCTGTGTTGTAGTATTTTTATTATTAAATTCATATTATTAAATTTATAGTGCACCTGACTGTCATTGAAAGTGAAATTGAGATTTAAAAATTGAAATTGTGCCACAATGTTTTATCTCCTGATTATACTTTGTCTTTGGAACTAATAGAGGTTTTATTGGTTGTTAGGCTGTTTATCACTGTCTAATTTAAGTTTGATCACATCACTTAAATGCTTTTTCTTTAAGGTAATTTTAGATAATTGTAATGCAAGTTTTCTGGTTTTATGACAGTTTTTCTAAATGTCTGAATTCTGCGCTTTAACCTGTTTTTATATAACACACAATTTTGTTAATTTATGGTTTTGCTCTGTGGAACTATTTTAACCAGATATTTTATTTTGCTGGTTGTTTTTTAGCATTTAATAAACATACATACAGTATTTTGTATGTACATTTTAGGGTTCAAAACTGTAGATCTGTATGTGTGAAACATGTACATTTCATATGGTATCAACGAAAATTGCTCAGCACAATTTTCAGCAAAGTTAATGCATTAATATGGTGGTTATTATTTGCTTATCATAAAATGGGTAGAAAACCCAGTTAAGGGAGATCTGTTTAGCATTACCAGTTTACAGTGTCACATAAACATATGTCAGAATCAAGTTATAAAACAAAACCTTTACTGGCGCATTTGTTTTTTATTTTTGGCATTTGTTTTTATGCATTATAGTCAAAGACAGTTTTCTGACTAAAGAGCCATCGCAAAACCTGGCTTACAGTAGAGACAGTTCTGTTATCTAGAAACAGAAGACTATGGTTCAGTAAAGGAAGCATGAATGGTTAGGATAGATGCCATTGCGTTGGCAGTTGAAACAGTTTCCTTTGAAAACTCAGCGACTATGAGAGTGCCAAGCTGTGCATGTGACTTATGTGAGCTGTCAGGTGGGCATGAAATGAACGTGGCAGTTTAGACCGGTAGAATAATGTCTCAAGAAGGGAAAACCTGTTATGCAACCCCATTTTGTGGGTATTTTTGTAGAAAGGTCTGGATTTGTGCCAAGACGTTGCGTCCCCATGCCATTGAGGTTAGGGACAGTATTTGTAAAGCAACAGGGTTTTAGTAGTATTTGTTTGCGTTTATGCAATTTAATGTAACGCAATAACACAATGTTTGCGTTAAAGCCTATCATGCATCAAAGATTTGTAAAAAATTGTGCCTTACGCTACCAGAATGATCTTCAACTGGAGAATTTTATAACCTTTAGCATTTTGTGAAACGGTTCGACTTACGGCTGTTTTTTATTATCCCAAAGCAACCATAATGATGAGACGAAGTTTCTGCATCTGATTCCTCCACTTACTAAAAATAAGCCCATTTTTCCATTTGTGCCCTGCTTTGCCACTTTATTCCCAAAGATTAAAGGGTGGAGGGGGAGAAAGCCGAGCTGGCAGACCCCTGAAGAAGGAGGACTGTCCACCACCTGTAACAAAGAGGAGGAGGACAGCCGACTGAGCAGAAGTTTAAAAACTTTGAACATAGTGGTATGTGGCACATAATGGCATGGTTAAAGCATAATGTTCTGCCCCAATATCTAATCCTGTTCCAGGCTTTATTAGGAAAACATCTAAAGAGTAGATAAGTGAAATGTCATAGTGTTTGTGCATGAGGATTTCTACAATCTCTTCTGTTGTGTTTGCTTGTTCTTGCAGTAGTTTATTTTAAACTGGGTTTATTTTTTTCTCTTGTCTCAATTTGTCCTAAATGGTTGTCTGAACCCGTTTTTCTCCTATAGCTGAACAGGTCACTTTTTGCAGCTTTTCTGAGCTGCAGCAGTGAATGTTTTCCAGCTTCACTCAACAATCAAAGGCTCTTGCCTACAGCTTCATTGATCAGTTTTGCCAGGATACTCTGTTCTCTAGTTTCAAGGAAGAAAATTATGTCTTAACCCTTACATTTTGCTTTAGTTTGTTGCCCAGAGTTCCTGAAAACCATCAGAGCTGTGTCTGGCCTGCAGATGGTTGAAAGGAGAATGGATTCATGTTGTTTCTCTTCTCCTTTCAGAGGTGTGAGCTGTGTCCCCACAAAGATGGAGCCCTGAAACGAACAGACAATGGAGGTGAGACCTCTAACTCTTTTACAATTATGTTTTTCAATATCTAACCCTTGCTGATGAAAAAACATGAACAGCATTAATTGAAATTGAATTGGTGGCAAAATATCCAGAAACAGGAGGCATTGGTGTTAGATCAGTGTTGTGTTAGTGGAGTTGTTTGTGTGTGTGTGTTTTTTTTTTTCCCCTTTTGAATGTTCCCGTGTTGCTTTATTTTGCACTGCATTCTTCCACCATGAAGTGAAAAAAATTCATGAAACCTTTGCCAAAATAATGGATTAACACTTTTTATTTTTATCTCCAAGATCACCTTGGTTAATTCTTTAAAATCTGAACAGAAAGTGTATTTGTTGTTAAAAGGACGAGTTTGCACTTTCTCAGAGCTGTTAAAATGATGTAACCTCTTGGGAGTAACACGTGCTTCGTTGAGGATAACGCGCTTCTATTTTTATACAGCTAATGAACGGCAATGTTAAACAAAAAAGCGGATTTGAATTTCTTTAATGTTGGATATTTCCGCTAACTTCTGGAAATGTTCACAGAAATACTGCTGTCAAAGATACCGCTGATACAGCTGTTTATAATACAGTGTCAAGCAGATGTTGCATATATTCTCATCAACAAGCTGTTAATTGGATATAATTATTTTGCTTTGTCTCAACCCAGAATAATTAAACCTAATTTGGACTTCATGGAGATTACAGGAAATGAATGCTTTGTTATTTTGATTCATTTTTGTAACGATCTAAACCATTTAAAATGTTTGATTGTGTTGTTTTTTTTTTATCTTGTATCTTTGGTTGCAAAGGTGACCAAAACCTTGGCAGATTTTTTAAGTGATTGAGAAGAGGGGGTTAGGAAGCGTGTTTATCTATCTCACCTTATTTTTATGAGTGGGCGGTCTCAGCAGGGTCATCGCGGGGCTGAGAGGGCTCTTCTGTTCTTCACGCTCGGGGTTCACTGTGAGGGCAGCTCAGAGACTGTAAACATGGCATGGGACACAGCTGCAGGACCATGCCCCATCTTTAGGGCAATGAGCTGTTTAAAAGCCATGAGGGAAACATCATCACCCCGGGCTTATGCTTGAGCTGTTTCAAACCATGTGATGTCTTTTGCCTCAAATTTGAAAGCCGCTTGAAATTCTAAGAGGTTTCCATATTTTAAAGTTATTTATGAGTCGGAAAAGTGATGTTTGACACAGGAATGCTGGGCTTGTTTGCTTACGATTGAGCAAGATTCCTTGTTCTTCCCAGGAAGGGTCACACAAGTTACTTTTTATAAAGATGGAGGACACTTTTTATCTTTTTTTCCATGTTCAGATAGAAAAGAGTGATGTTTTGTTACTGTATCACACTTACACTGACCCCCATACTTCCCAGACCACCACATGGTTTTTCCAAGTGTGGCTATTGTTAAATTATGCAAACACAAGAATATTACCAAATTAAAACTGTGGGGTTAAGGCTTATGACAGATTTAATAACATGCTGAAACGTATGCAAAGAAAAGGAGAAACAATGCGCTTGTCTGTCTTTTTTAAGTTTGTTTTGCCTTCTTGCTAGACTCTTTCTGATTCTGTTGTCGATTCATTCCAAAAGGCTTCTTTATAATCTTAAACAAAACTTTGAGGAAAACAAGATTAGCACTTGTATACTTGGCGCTAAGAACATCTTGGGCAAATTGGTCTTTTCAAGAAAGCCACCCTTCTGTTTGAAGAGGTTAGGAGTTCTTTGGGGTGTGCTTGGTTTTTTTTTATTGCCTCGTTTATAGGCTTCTGCTGAATTCTTGGAGGGACTTCAAAACAACAAAACCCACCTCCTTGTCCCTTTAGGCTGGGGTCAAAGACAGTTCATAGGTTCACCTTTAAGTTTAGGCCTGTTGCTGAGTCCTCATGCTGGATAAACAGAAGCGTCTTGGCTGTTTTCTCCATATATTTCCGTATGAGTTCATTTGCATTCACTCCCCTCCCACTTACACAAACGTTGCAGAATATGGTCATTAAGTCAAAATCATGTAGTGTAGTGGTATTGTGGTTAAAACGACAGCTGATGTGGAGAAAAACTGAGATGGTGGTAGTCTGTAATTATGATATAATGTTTATGTATGCGTGCTTTTGGTCGACACCCTGCGGTTCCACACTTGGTCTAGACTGTAGGCAGATGAGAATATGTCATGTGACTCCTTTCCTGGGTGTTCTGTCTTTATGTGGCCACACTCAGCCCACACAATTTAATAACTGTTTTTCACACCATAAAGAAAGCCAGACGTGCCCCATAAGCATGACTATAAGCAAACAAATGACCACGGTCACTAAATAGATGGACTTCCAATTTATATTTAATCTTATGTTTATACTTTTCTGTTTTAATACCCTTCACACTTAAATTAAAAAAAAAATCATGCCTCAGCATTTTAGGGATGCTGTTATTATTTAGTTTAGGGACACCAATTATATGCCAAAATGCAACACGCGTATGCACAAAATTATAATATACAAAACATAATGTTTTGAGCGTGTCCAATGTAAGCGTCCTTATTAACAAACTTTAGTTTGTGTTAATAGAAAGGGCTTAGGAATAAAGTCGTAGAAGGCAGGCAGTAACAAAGTGAATTACGTAGCCTTTATTCTGACAGTGGTACGGTTATGCGTTTATATTGGGTGTTAGATGTCATTTCAGAAGGTGTGCATATGTTATTTCCTGCATTTGTAGGTAGTCATTTTTACTTGTAAACGCGAGTGAAACATTGCCACTGTAGGACCCTGCATTCTTTACAGGGTCTTGAAGAAATACAGTAATGTAATACAGTAATGTCTGATGTCGTATGTGGTGTCGTGTTGTTTAGGTTGGGCCCATGTGGTTTGTGCTCTTTACATCCCAGAGGTGGAGTTCGCCAATGTATCCACCATGGAACCCATTGTGCTTCAGTCTGTCCCTCACGAACGGTATAATAAGGTAAGTGCCACAACCTCTGATTGACCACTTTGTATAACACACACCTAATCGTGTTACGCAGTGGTGTTGCGATGAGGTGCTGATATCAATTGGAAAACAAAGTCTTACAAATTACCTCAGCAATATAAACAGTATGTGAGAAGGACGTTTAGCTCTGCTTTGTGAACGTTTTCTTAGGGGCTGAGTGCTACGTTTATCAGTCTTAAATAAACAAAATGCTGCATTAATACAGCTCACAAGCATGAATGATTAAAATTATGATTCACAATGTGGTTAATTTATAAAGATTGTGTAAAATGAAAAGAACCAGCTATACTTGCCTTTGAATCTACTGTTTTCCGTGTATATAGTATTAATAGCACAAATGTGGGATTGTATGTTGTGCTTGTATGCTTATTGCCAGGTAAATTACCATGCATTACTGTAATATGAGAGTAATTGCAATGTCCAAATGTTAAGACATTGTCCTAAAGCTTTTTCGATCTACCTTGTTAAAAAAACAAAGTTAGCTCATGTGCTAATAGGATTTGTCATCATGACACCTCTGTTATTTTTTTATTTGAAAACATTACTGTGTTCTGTGGATGCCCTCCAATGCAGTTGATAACAAAATAAATAAAATCAGTTAGTGTTATATGATTTAGACTCAATACTGGGTCTGATGACTCGCAGAACTAAGGAACCCAGTTTAATCTCATGCTTGAAATAGTGGGTTTAAAATCTGGGATAAATAGATTCAGCTCTGTTGGTAATTGAGTCCTCACTGTGAGCCAATTTAAAATGGCATGGTTATCACTTTCCTAATAATCGAGGCGCTGGGAGGTTCGGCTTCTCAGAGCCTTGTTAAATTGGTGGAGTCTTCACTCTAAACAAGCTGTAGGTCATGCAGCAATGCTTTATATACTATAATAACTGCGCTCAGGAATCAGTCGTTTCTGCATGTGAAGGATCAGTTTGGTGACTTTGTTTTCTTTAGACGTGCTACATCTGTGAGGAACAAGGCCGTGAGAGCAAAGCAGCTACTGGAGCCTGCATGACATGCAACAAACACGGCTGCCGACAGGCCTTCCACGTCACATGGTGAGCCACAGAACTCCGATATCTTTTAATCAAATTAGAAGGCAAAATGTTTAGGTATAGCACATGGACATAGCATAATGTACAGTATTTCCCTCTGGAAATCCTTTAATGCATATATATAGTTGCTGGTGGGCTAAAATGTTATTAACACATATGAAAATGTGTTAAAACGCAATAAAATATGATTATTATTTTAATATCCCATTCGTATGATTGAGTTATAGCTCATTCAAGTAATACCTTTAGCAATTATCTTCAAATAATACTCGAATGGTAAAGAAAGATAATCTTTAAATAAATGTAAAATATTTCTTAGAAATATAGTAAATAAAATACTGATACAAGAATGCAGAGTCAGTTAAAATATATTTGTGCTGTAAAGGTAAATCAGGGTGCTGGCAATTCACTACAATACAATACAGCCAATGTATTTTCTTTTGTTAATATATTCATTGTAATGGTTTATGAACTGATCACCAAAGCACACACGTCCATTAAAGACTGATCCAAACAGCCTTCTGAGAGATTGTGTCCCACCAATGTTTCTCTGACTGTCATTAACAGCCTAAATGTAGTGTTTGTGAGTCAGGGGCATTTCTACTCTTTAAACTCTTCCTTAGGAAATGGAGCAGCTATATGCTTACAGACATTAAAGGCAAACAGAATCTCATATTTTTATTGACCACCTTGGTTTCAGCTTTAGCCTGTAAATGTAATGTGTGATTCTTGAGAACGGCAACGCCGCCAGCGCATAGTGTAAAGAGAACTTTACCTCAGCGTTAACTCTGAAAACACTTGAAATTAGCTGCCCAAGTTGTGTGAACGAGAAATTGAGAGTGTAAGCAACAGTGTAGCACTGTATAACCCTGTGGTATTCAGATTTATTTACAAGTACAAGCATCACTTTGTTAGGGCTGTTTTCTCCACAAGCTTATACAGCACATTTTTTGTCATCTTTGTATCTAGTGCTCAGTTTGCTGGACTATTGTGTGAAGAACAGGGCTCAGATGCTGACAATGTGAAGTACTGTGGATACTGCAAATATCATTACAGCAAACTGGTAAGGTTCTTCTTTTTTCTTGTTCATCTGTAACTATAAAACACACACTGGCGCAAAGTGCCGCTGCTGGAGAATCCCAGCATTTATTTTCTTCATCGCTAATATGACAGATTGTGTTTTACATGTAAACAGTAAAAGAAATAAGATGCAATTTCATAAGAATAAATTAGCATCCCAAATTTTTATAGAGCCTTTTATGAGAAACAATAGCATATTCGGATACATACAGTTTTTTACATTAATGATGTGTTTTACTTGTTAATTTGTATCTTTGATAGTGATTTGTTTGCATAGTTTTTGATGACTCCCATTTAAGATAGTGTCCGTGCTTCCTTGTTTTTACATTTGACTACACACTCACGTCGAGCACATATTGACCATGTCATCATCATTGTTTGTCGTTTTGTCGTTACTGCACATCCAAAAAAGCATGTGGAAGGCACTCCCTCATCTGGAATAGCTCTCATTTCTTGAACGTCTAGCACTCCTGGTCCAATTACAGCTGCTGAAAGCTGAGCTGTGGCATAATCCCCCCTCCCACCCTCAGTGGCCCCTGATGTCCCAATCCCCCTCAAACCCTTTAACCCCTTAATCTCGATGACAATCAGCAGCAACTCACTGGACCCTTGTCTGTGGTTCTCTTTTCCTCTCCTTTCCCTCACCCACCACTTCTTTCCTGCATGTCCCTCGTTCCTAATATTCCTCTCAGAAAAAGAAGGCTAGGATTTCAGAGATACAGGGGCAGCTCAGCGATGGTCCAGTGGATTTACGTCCAGCTTTGCTCAGTCCTCAGCGCACGTGGACTTGAGCGTGTATGTGTGTTGTTTACTTACATGTCCCCACAGTGATGGTCACACATACCTGCAGAAGTCCCCATGAGGGAAACTGATTTTTAAACTAAATGATGCTTTTGTTTAAATATAAAATGTAAAAAAGGTTTGTGTAAGGGTTAGGTTTAGGGGTAGGGTGAGGGTTAGGAGATAGAATATACAGTTTGTACAATATGTCACGTGTGTGTGTGTGTGTGTGTGTGTGTGTGTCTGTGTCTGTCTGTGTGGTTAGGGGGTTTACTCACTCCAGCCCTAGAGCTACACTGAGCTTTAGAGCCATAGTCCCCTGCTGCTTCTCAGATTTGTGTGTGTGTGTGTGTGTGTGTGTGTGTATCTTTCCTCCCAACAAAGGCTTCTCACATGCTGCCAGTCTTCTACAGGTCTGCTGAGTGAGGGCCTGGAGGCGGGGCTAATGCTTTGTGATGTTCTCATAGGAGATTGTAATGAGTCAGGATGGAGGGATAGTAATGTTTATTTATTTGTGTGTGTGTTTTATTTCATTCATTCAATAATAGCCACTGTGGTTGCTGAATAGCTGCGGTGTTAGTGCTTCAGTGTTAGTGGTTTATATATTCATTAATATTTGTACTTTTTTTAAATTGAATTGAATTTAAATTAATTACATTTTAATTACTTTTTATTGTAGGGAATAGCATCTGTGATAGTCCTGAAAAGCTTTTTTGTTGTTCTCCTAATTTTGTCATTTTTGTCAGCTTAAAGTGACACAACTGTTCCTTGATTTATCATCCATTGCAGTTAATTCTTAATGGTATATTAAAACATCATCTCTCTGCAGGTTGTACCATCTCTTTTTGTTACCATGTTACTGGATTGACAACATCAGCACTGGTTCTTGGTTTAATAGTTTAACAGCTGGCTACTAACCTCTGACTTTTCCATGTAGGCCTTTGTTTCAGTGGGCTGCTGGTAAACAAAGACCATTTTGTGACCTTAACTTTTTCAATGTGGCAGTTTTTGACAATAGCACCTTTTTGTGGCTTAACGGAATTTTGAAAACATGTATTAAAGTGTTATCAAATTGAAGCTGATATGAATTAAATTGTGTGTTATGGGAAAATATTTAATGGTCGGTCAGTTTAGATGTTGTGATCTACATCATGGAACTTGAACGTTTATTTTTTCGGAAAAATAGTAGTTACTGTCAGTTTGAAGATTCACATTGATTTTGCTGTTGCTGCTGATTTGCTTAGCGGAAGCAAATATAGTTGGCAATTCAAAGGTAACTTTTGTCATTTCAAG
>JAZGTI010011460.1:0-16615 GCA_036877585.1 Botia kubotai
CTTCCAACACAACGTGATGGTCTCACTGTATGCGATCGGACCAGACCTTTGCGGTTTGCGAGATTAGCGCACACATCAAACACGCACAGCACGTGAGGAACTCTGCGCGGTTTGGAGAGCTTACCAGAGAAGATGAGCTTTTCTTTCATGATGTTGACATCTCGGCTGGATCTTCTGACGGCTGCGCTCAGCATGATCTGCTCGGGGTTGTAGCTGCGCATGCCGCTCATCCGCCACCTGTGATGAGATGCGCACACAGACACGCGGGTTGAACTCCGTGACCGCATCCGAAAAACAATAGCAGAACAGTGTGTTTAAAATCTCTTTACCCAGAGTTGACCATTTAACTCACGAATGCTGTATTTTGTTCAAATTAACTAAATGATTGTGTTTTTTCTGATTACATCTTTTAATCTGATGCCATCTGTCAAAACAGACATTTTAAGACCTGAATGAGTAATAAAGCATATTTTTAAACGTACACTGACGGCAACTGCGTGTTTTAATGTAAAATGCTAATTTATTACAGACAACAAAAGTCAGCTAAGTGCACTTATAAATGAGCGTCACTCTCTACTGGATCAAAACAGAGAGCTGGACACTTGCTGTTAGTCAGCACCCATAATATCCCTCTATTATATATATGTATGAATCGTTTGTTAGGAAGAAGCGATAGAGTATTAAAGTGAAAAGTCCTCATGTGTGGGCGGTGAGTTTAGTACACGAGTTAGTAGTATAGATAAATACAGGTGGAACAAAAGATACAGACAGAAACAGGGTTCTATAGAGAAAGAGGGGCAGGAAAAGGACACAGTGGCAGCATGGGCCAACAGCAGTGACCCAATTACCTTAAGATGTGATAGCTGAGAGATGCCAGAATGCAGCAGAGAGGAGAGGCATGCACATCAGGCAGAGAGCAAGATGAGGAGGAGAGGTTGAAGAAAAGCAAAAGATGAAAAGAAAGGGAGAGAATCATCAAGAGGTCAGTTCAGAAAAAGCAGAGGCAAGCGCAGGAAGCGCAGAGATTTCTCCAGAGATTTGAGACATTCATTCACACTTTGGAAAATACTTTTACCAGCGCTGCTGACAAATTTAAAAGTTGAGGGCAAACATAACGAGGCGAGTATGCAGAACGTAATAACAGTTTTAAACAGACACTTTACTACTGAATCCTTCCTGCTTTCGTGAAGAGAGAAAGAAAGTAAGACAGAAAGAAAGAAAGAAAGAAAGAAAGACAGAAAGAAAGAAAGAAAGAAAGAAAGAAAGAAAGAAAAAAAGAAAGAAGGGTTATAAACTACAAGTGTGTGACAGACGTGCCCCATATCTTACAGTCTTTAATCAAATCACAAAAGGCCCATAAGAGAGTCAAGCTGGTGCTCACTTACTTCTGGAATATAAATATTCCCAGAACTACAGCAAAGGAGATGAGATCAGTAAAGATCCATATCAAACAGTACTCATCCGGACTCTGGAACGACACAAATGTTAATGACGCACATGCACCACAAGATGGCGCTGCGTACCAAACAAATGAATGTTACGACACTGTAAAAGTAGGACAGTCAAAATAGCGCTAATGTAGAAAACCCATTTCGTCATGATGTAAGACAGTAAATAACAGTCTTGTAAAAATGTAAAATAATTATTAATTATGTTACGGCGTTGGAACTATCAGCAGATAAACAAACGTTATCTATCATGCATCATAGATTCCACCAATACTTTATTTAATGTAATCAAATTTTGTAAAGCCATAATAAATTTAACGACAAAATACAAGTCACGTGATGAATAAAAGCCAATGAAGCAGATGCAGTGCAATAAGCCGAGTAAGGGCTTGGTGCCACTGGACACAGTTTTCTACTAGGCAATGCGGCAGCTGTGAGCAGATCGGAGTCTTGTACCATGAGCCAGAGCGGAGAGCGAAGCTTCCTCAGCAGCTGCGGGGCTTCAGAGGAGACGGTCGGCACCCCGCTGCACCACAGCAGAGAATACAGCCACGGCTCATTCACCGAATACACAACCAGACTGACGTTGTGCTCATTATACAGCCTAAAATAACCACACATGGAAAAAAGATAAACGCACACTTGACTGGGGACCAAATGACTCCACACATCACATAGACACATGACCCAAAAGCTTAAACATCATTGGTGCGTTTTTTAACCAATTAGTGAACAGAAGTCGCAGTATAAATCTGTGCATTTGGGGTGACGCTCGACGTGCATTTTATTTTAAATCGTATGCGACAAGCCAAATAGGCGTCTTGTAGCTGCAGTTGGGACGGTCCTCTGGTACCGTGTAGATGCTGTATATGAGAGCAGGTTTCTTTAAGTAGGGCAGGAACGTACCGGACGTCCTGCGCAGATGCCCGGTTGTAGCGCAGCAGAACTCCGCTGATTCCTTTCTGCTGAAGTGTGTTGACGGACAGTTTCTGCAGCGAGGTCTGCTGTAAACCTGGAGCCACCTGCCTCACCGTCTCTCTGTCGCTGTCCACCGTCCACATCACCTGCACACGCAGAAAACCAACTGCAAATGTACGACGCCAACACGGTGTGTAATAATCGCAAAGCCTCTCCATGTAGCTGGTGGAACCATATTTATTTTACTATTATTTGAATAACTTTCAATATTTTAATTAAATGTTAAATGTGTTTATATTATTAAATACATATTACGATTATAAATAATAATAATAAATCTATTGTATCACTCATATGTATTTTAGTTTATCCACAGCTAGGGGGCGCTGCTACACAAACACAATATAATAAGTATAGACGTTCAACATTTCAACTGAATACATTAGTCAAACCCAGGCTGAAGACATTGGGAATTTGAGGAGTAAACGTGAGCATCACTCCCTTAGCACTAACCTGGCGCTGTGGTATGCCTGACCTCAGGACAGTGTCCAGGGTGAGGTTGACCCAGTCGTGGTGGTGTGGATGACCGGGTGGAGGTCTGCGCAGCGTGAATACAGCAGAGCTCTTGGACCGAGCTGCTAGTTTGAGCATCTGTTCCAGGCTGCACACTGTCTGGTTCCCCACTAACCAGCGCTCAGATGCTGACATGTACTTCACAGTCCAGAATGGATCATCCTGGGTAGAATATAGTCAGTTAGTTCAATAGCTTAAAATAAGAGGAACATATACATATGTGTGTGTGTGTGGGTGGGTCACAGTGAGTGGGTGTATGTAAATACAAAAGCAAATTCAGTACTTGTGCCTCAAATAATGTACAAATATTGTTAATAAGTTATCACAATCTCTAACTTTGGCATTGTGATGCATTTTTGAGTAAATCTTTAGCCGGAAACAAGGGCGGGACTGATTTTATCCATCAGGTTCTGATTGGGTAAAAAAAGGCTAGGCTATAGTATTAGTTTTGTTTCTCCCTGTCCGCCCGTCTATGCATAAAAATAACTCAGTCTATTACTTATTCTGCTTTATTACAGACAGCATTTAGAGCCAAAATGGCCGACACCTTTAGAAACCACTGGCCAGCATTTAGCGAGTGCAGATCAGTCCAGTTGAAGAGCGAGGCGTCGTCGTGCTGTCTCTCTGGAAACACTCTCTTCACGTCTGTGGTTCTCCTCAGCGTCCGGTCTCTCATGAGGAAGGGCACACCATCCAGACTGCAGCAGGAGACAGTTACACAGCGGTGTATGTGATTAGACAGCACTTAACTGCAACTGAGAAAGCTCTTCCATTAGGGCTCAACCTGAGAGCGCTGCTGGCTAATACTCAATGATAAGAGACAGAAGCTGAATCTTGTGGGGGCGTGGCCTCACGCTGTGATTGGCAGATAAATATCTGAATGCACTTTACTGCAATCACGTTGCGCAACAGAATTGGTATTATCCCAAATCCATTACTCTTTATTTAGTGGGTGTTTCTTCCTTTTACCTGAAGTAATTTATAACCTGAGGGTAAGTGGTAAACTGGAGAGCACACCTATGGCACTTCATGATCAACCCATAAAATTACAAGAGTACTTGCCCAGATACTGTAACCGCCCAAGATTTCATTTAAATCAAGTTTCTTCGTGTATCAATTATGCCTTCAAACATGTTATGTAGTACTATACAAAAATACGACAAAAATATACTGATACATGATTTTATGATGATATCAAACTGGTATCAAAGAATCTATAATTTTGCAATAAATGAAGCAATAAATAAATTACAGGTCTCTGTAATCCCAAAAGGGGCGGTTCCCAAATACTGGGTATTTCTAAATCCTGACAAGTGTTAGACCATTCAATCAATAAGGGATGAGAGAAAGGTATTGGGAATCGCCCACTTGATTTTACAAATCAGGTAAAGAGATTAGACACGCCACTTTTTGTCAAGCAGAGAGCCTAGTCTCCAATAAATAATAATACAAAAAAGATATCTTAAACTCTTGAAATTGCTTTCAACCGGGATAAGTCACAAACAACAGATGGACAATGTGTGCTCCATTATCTGAAGATAAGTGTTAAGCAGGCAGAGTAGATTATAGCTTTAGGGACTTCCTAAAAACTCTGCCTGTCTCTCCCAGTGTTCAATTACTATGTACGCTGGTGAGCTTGAGGCGTCACGCCAACCTCCTCATTACTAGTCTCACACTGTCACACTGAGACACATACTGTACTGTGGCCTCGTGTCAATACATCTGACACACACCGCTCTGTATACTCCATTGATCTGATGCACCAAAAGCTACAGAAGCAGACATACAGAATAAACGAGTACCTGATGGTGACCTCCGCCTCCAGTCCACTGACGTTCTTCTGCAGAGCTCTGTGGAAGGACAGGAGAGTGTTTTCTGGAGCTGTCTGCAAGTGACAGAAGGAAACAATTGTGTCACACAATTTGTGTCATATTGTGTCACACTTGTGAGGACCTGCAGTGATGGTAATGCGCTCCGTAAAGTAAAAAAAAAAAAACAAATAAAAAAAACGTGTGCGTCATCTTGCACTCGGAGGCGTGTACAAATTTTTGTCCAATAGAATGCTTTAAAATGTCCACCAATACAAACTAGGCAAGTAGCAAATAACTCATGGCTGTAATGAACGAACGGTTACTGGCGATAGGAGAAAACACAAGCCTCAGCTTCTTGCTTCAAAGTCAACACAGGAAAGAAAACTGCAAACTGAAAGCAATTTTAATGGCCTATTTATATGTACTAGATCATTTAACCCACGTAAAACATCAGGGACAGAGTGAGACAGGAAACAGAAGGATGAAACCAGAAGAGAATGATACATAAAATGATTAATAAGTAAAAAAGACAAACAGAAACCAATAAAAGCATCTGCGTTGAAGTCGAGCTTCAGGCCTCTTCTCACTCTGGAGATCAGCAGCTGTTAACCCCCTCCTGTGTTTTATGGCTATAGGATCAATAACTCATCTCATGGAGGTTTCACTGAGTGCTTGAGGGCCCGGCCAGATGCACAATCTACAGCTCCTTGGTGGTTCATTCCTTATGCAACGGCATGCAAGCAGCAACATGAGATTATCAACACGCAGCAGGTCTTGATGTACACGTGATGTTAATGCAGAATGAGGGTGAATTGGTACTGGAAGATGAGGAGAAGAACATAATATAGAACTGTAGCAATGTGCTATGCGTCTTTGGAGAGCACTTGTGGTTTCAGTCCTCATGTTTAAACCCTGCCTTTTAATGCCATAGTGGCCAATACAACACTGTGGTGTTGCGTAGGATTGTCTCCAAACCTTAACTTGGTTGTTTACATCTGTAACTAGGAGTGGCACTTTCTCAGCAGACAATTATGTTCCTCCAAAAAACAGGAGGAGACACACTGTTCGACACTCGGCCAGCTGAAATGTTATATAACCTTGTGGGCTAAACCATACACAGTTGTGGCTGGCCACCAATGAGAAGGATGCTGTTAATTTTCTCTCCCATTTATTTTTCTTTTGGGCTTTTAAAACCTCAAAATACTCAACGTGGAACAAATTAACCCGAGATTATGTTTGGAATTAGTCTGGGTTCAAATAATCCCGGGTTATTTTTTTCCTTGTTTTAAATTTTTCACCATTTCAGAAAACAATTCTGATGATACACACGAATGTACGAGTATTTGAAAAATCCTTCATAACCAACAAACCTTCAAAGACGCCTACGCAGAAAATCTCAGTGGCTCTTTCCTGAGTTATTTATAGCCATGAGAAGCAAGGGAGAGAAATATGAGAAAGACAAATGGAGGGAGAGAAAGCAAAAGAGAGAGAGAGAGAGAGAGTAAGGGATGGACAGTAAAAAGATAGAGGCAAAGGAAAGGAGGGACTATACGCCTCCAGTAACGTTTGATGCAGCCTCAGAAGCATCTAGAAGAACTTGGCAGCTCACCATCGGAGCTCCTCGATGGCCGATGATGGCGGGGGCTGCTTTCAGACTGCCACGGTCCATGATGCAGGGCGAGGTGATGGACAGCGGAATAAAGTAGAGTGTGAGGAGAACACTCAGGTAGATGAGGAGAACCATCACCTGGAACCCTGTGAGAA
Organism: Botia kubotai; assembly: GCA_036877585.1. Taxonomy (NCBI): domain Eukaryota; kingdom Metazoa; phylum Chordata; class Actinopteri; order Cypriniformes; family Botiidae; genus Botia; species Botia kubotai. The sequence goes on from JAZGTI010011460.1 coordinate 6,515, forward strand.
CCAACAGATTAGTTGGATACAGCATTTTCTGATTAAAAACCTATGGCAGAGATTCAAATTAAAAGCTGCGTCTGAGGATCACATCTGGTGTGTTATCTACAGTAGTAGCTGAGGCGACTGAAGAACTTTTAAACAAGACACCTAATAGAACCAGAAACGTGTTCTATGGAAGCAGAACGAACGTTTTGCTATTCAGAATGTGTCGTTATTCAGAATGCGTCGTTATTCCAGTTGCTTTAAACATGTCAACAGTTGAGGGGCGCGGCTGCTGCTTCAGCAAGATTCTCCTCAAACTGTTGTTCCATCATAACAGTATCTGAGCTGACAGAGAAAACTCACTTTAAAAGACTGTTTATGCTCATGTGCACTATAGCTTCCCCTGAGGCAACACTGCAGAAGCAACATGTTCTTCCTTTGCATTATAAAATTTGTTCCGACACATTTCAGCATGCAGTGACGCATATAAATAACTTGCGTAGCCGGAATCATTTTTGTATCCACGTATTGCATAGGGCATGTTTGAGCGCTTCTAAAGAGAGGAGAGAAAGATTAACGACCAATTTAGTGACTGTTTAGTGAACTTAGTAAAAATATGCACAGAGTTTCTCCCGGAGGAATTCCTAAATTTTGCTAATGAGAGGTAAAGCGTCTGGTTAACTAATACGATAAGCCAGTTAAATATGTGATGGAATCAGATAGGCTAGGTTAAACTGAAATGAGAAATCGATGGCAGTGTATTAATTTAGCTTAACGTTGTAACATGAAACAAGCTTGTCATTGTGTTAGAGGAGATAACACAATGTCTCATGCTGTGACGACAGGACAGAAGAATGAATCAATGGTTTTAGTAAATTTCTCTAATAATTAACATCTGGTCAACAGGGATTCGTAACTGATTGTGAATCAGTCCAGAGAGAAGGTACATGCAGGCTTACTGGTTTTCTCTGCTCGCGCCACCTGTCCTGCGATCACCCAGGCCAGAGCTGTGATCGCAGCTAAAGCACCGATGTGCAGGAAAGGACCCGTGGCCTGAACAAAAACAGAGACGCTCATTTTTGTTATGCATACTATAAAGTACACAACCAGAGAGGCAATACGCAGCTAACAATTTTAGGTTGTAAGAATGTTTTCCTAACATTTCCAAGTAACAAAAATGCTATTTTGAAAGTTCAATGAACATAGTTCGTTGAAAAAGTTCAATGAAAGTTCAATGAACAACATTTTTTAGACATTGTATTAACATTATTGCTTGCTCATAAGAACATTTTTCAAACTTTTTTAAATCTCTAATGCTTTATAAAATGTTCCACTATCTACTTAAGAATAACGCTTTTGATTAACTGTATATGAACTGTACATGACGTGCATTGATAAATGTTCTACTAAAATTACTGCAAGAACGTTTTTGATAACTGAGAAAACTCAGAGAATGTTCTGGGAACGTTCCATCTGTTAACTGGGTCTCTAGTTAGACTAATGAATCACTAATACGGTGGACATGTGAATTTTTCCATACCTGAAGAGAAATCCAAACCACGTCCCATTCCTCGCCCCACACCTGAGCGACCCATATCACACCAACTACTGTAGTGAGCAAAGCAACTGTCACACCGATCTAGAAGCACAAAAACATCCGTTACAAACATCCTCACGCAGTTCTTCATATTCTACACGAACCTAAATTGTGATGTTCCTTATTGTTCATATCCAAACAAGAAATACTGTTTTACACTAGCAAAGCAGACAGAAACCCTGAGGGCAAACCAAGATGTTTGTGACAACGCGTCAAGATTAATTTGGCCTGCCTCACCGAAGCGGACAGATCTATTTCTTATTTTGGAAAAACACAGTGAGGAGGTCGACAGATACCTTGTGGAGAAAGTGTAAGTTCAACTGCTGCCCGACAGCGACATGACACAGAGCTAAAATCTGCAACAGACCGCAGAAAGAACAAATGTCACTCCAGCCTGAAGAGAAATGCAAACATGGGTGACAGTAATTGCCCAAATGAAGCGATAACTGGTGCGGAATGGTGAACCAGTCAACATGTACACACGGTTGTGAGAGGCAGTTGGTGGTTCTGGAGAGCTACAGTCAGTGTCAGTGGTACCTCGTAGCGACAACTTACCATTAAAAATGCAATATAGGTGAAGCCAGCGGCAGTGGCGGCCAGTATGGGGACAGTTTCATCACTCCACTCCCCTGAACGGTTATATAGAAACCTACACAACATTAACACAACATTGGCAAAACGTTAAATTCAGATAAATTCCCAGATCTCTTTTGACTTACTCATTTGTCCAAAGTGCATTTAATACATAGTTTCAGTTGTGTGTTTCCTGGGACTCGAACCCGTGACCTTGGCACTGTTAGCCATTGCTAACTGAAAACACACCTGTTCCGCATACACCTGACTAATGTCTAACTTTTCAATGTTTAACCTTGAAGAAAAACATGCTTTCCTCTTCTACCGTTCATTCTGTCCCCAGCAACAGAACTAAACCTGTAAATGCTTCATTTTTGTAAATGCTGCTTTATAGATTACGCTTGTTGGCTCTTTTGGCAAAATGTGCAAAGTCGCTTTGGATAAAAGCTTCTGCTTAATGAATAAATGTTAATGCAAATTAATGCTAGCCCCGCGCTCACCTATTTAAGCTATAGGAACACACGTCTACTGTCCTTTTTGTCTGATAGTCAGTAACAGCCAGACTGCATTAAGGTCTAACCAAATAACTGTGCCCTTGACAAACAAACAGTGGGTGCTAATTTTTTGACAGACTCCACATTTCTCTGGTTGACTTTTATGAGAGCTGGAGATTAGATAACGACATTTTGGCCAAAGAGGAGGATGAGAGAGGCGTCTGTATTACAAAACGAATCCTCTGCCCAGTGGGTACTGTTTCAAAAACTATACTCAAACGTTCAGAAAAGAATACTAGCTTATGACTTACAGAATACAGCACTGTATACTAACAGCACATTGCATTGTGGGATACCACATTTTATTCGGTAAGCTCTGTCGCATACTCCTTTATTTTGACAAATGTATAAGCTGTTAAGTGTTAAATGCATACAGGATATCCGCAGAGTAAGGGCACAGCCTAAGATTACAATGTGATGGGAGCAGTCTGACCCTAGATCAGCTCTGATTCCTTTGGCATTGATTGGCTGAACTGCAGCTAGGTGGGAGGGGCCATATCAATGATTTGCCTGGTAGATGCATCTCTCTTATCAGTGATTCTACTGACTCAGTCTCGTAGGACATTAGATGGAGGGTGTTATGAATCAACCCTCTTGTCCTCTACAGTAAACTCAATGACTCATGTACCACTCGTGGGACTATACAGAGGGGGTGATTGGAGGGGGGTGTGGAGGCCACATGGTTGAGGAGAGAGGTGACATTGAAACGGAAGAGAAAACAGGAGATGAAAGAATGAGAACGACCTTGAGGCACATAGCAAACAATGTCGTTTATTCTCTCCGAGTACATGATTCCTGGAAGATTAGCTGACAACGGGTAGTGTAAAAACATTGTTTAACAGCTAAGCCACCCTCTGAATATAAATGTGTGCTTTTCTGTGTGTGAATATTATTATACAGCATAATGCGGATACAGTATGCAAATTTTCCATATGCATTAAAATCCCAAATGACCCACTCAAGTTGGAAAAAATAAGCAGCATACAGCAGAGCCCACAGCGCTGGTACTGTATCCCACAATGCAGTGCGCTCGACTGTGACGATAAAAACACAAGTAATGTGTAACAAGTAACAGCCACGTTTATTGCTGAGAACCACACTTACTGAATTGTACTCGCGATGTGTTGTGGTCATACATCAACAATGTAGTATGCTACACTTCAAATGCTGTGATTACGTAATCGAGAAGGCTATATGAAGTACATACTGGATTCAGTAAACTGGTATTTTATTCCCAACATAAAACAGTCAGTCTGTCTATTAAAGTTTCATGCTGTTTTCACAGAAAACTCTGAACTCCGTGACCTTTGGATTATGTTAAGCGTGGGATTATCCCAAATTTGTTTCAGGAAAGCACATGAGGTTCTCGTATGCGTCTCTCCAGAGATTTTGGTATTTCTGATGAAGTATAACATCATTTATTCATGAGCATGTTGTTATAAATCTTACTCACCAGTTAAAGTCATTGTAGTCATTGTGGGCTTCCCACCAGAAGTAAAACCACACCAGCAACAAGGAGAAAGTGCAGAACAATATGAAGGACCACAAACACTCCCACTGAAACAGAAAACAAACAACACACAAATGAAGCGCAGATGATGAATCCGGTTCCAAATTTTCCGTCTGTCAACATCAGTGTTTTTGCAACACTGATCGTGAGGGGAAGCGTCAGTACAGTCACAGTCATAATCTGACACAAGTGCAAGAAGATAAATCTTGGTAGCTAGATGGAAGCTAGCAATTCTTTTTAAAAGTTCATTTTAAAATGGATTAACAGTTCATATGCATTTCTCATGCCTCAGTAAATGACATGCATCCATGTGAAACTTAATTAAGTTTAACAGAGACACTCTGAGAGCGAGACGTCTCTTCATCGTGGTTTTATTAGTGAAAAATGAGTTCTGTTCTCTACAGCGCACGTTACTTCTCCAGTTGAAACATTTCAGTGTTTAAGTCTTAGCATTTCTCACACCAAAGCTATACAGTATTTAAAAATAACTTTGTTGAAATGAAGATTAATTTTTAGCATATTGCTAGCACATCCCACTCATATTATGTGTGCACTCACCCCGGCACAGCCTTAACAATAACCAATAAACAAACACTCACACCTGAGAATATAACTAGTTTTATGGATTACAAGGGATTAACTGTTTTATATAGTGTGTTGTCAAGCACACACAATAAAATTACAAAGCCTGGGTTCCTGTGCAATCAAATATGCAAACCATAAAAAAACAAATACAATTTATGCCTGATACAGAAATGTCTAAATGGGTGCCTAATGTTCCAATTTTCCAATTGTTCCAAAATGTCCCAATTATCAGTCAATGTCCTAAATGGTTCTCTTCTTTAATCTATCATGAGGATTCAGTGTCAGACCTGAATACGGCTGACAGACTGATCATTAGGGAAATAAATAATAGTTCCAGGAATTCCTGCATGTTACTTTGATGGGATTTCCTTAGGAAGAGACAGGCAGAATGTAGACAAATTACCTCGTAGGTCGAGTTCCTGAGTTTCAAAATAAAGACAAACGTACAATGACAGCAGTTAATTCAATAAACGTCAGTTTGGACGCAAAGAACTCACAGTGTCAAACTGTGTTCTTCACCACTACAAAGAGAACGAACATGTTTGTCATAAGAGGGGCAAGGAAGTATAAACGGTTTTGTTTGGAAATGAATGATCCATGTGGCACACCAAAAGCAGTTAGGAAGCATGTATTCATTCCTAAGCCCCATCGTCCAAAAACACCTAAATATAGACCTAAAGAGGATTATGGGTAATTCTAAGAGAAACAAAATCAAACAAATAAATACTGCTAAACCTGAAATCTCCCACAAGTGCCACAGGCTGTCTGAATACATCAAATCAATTGCACGTCACAAAATAGGTCAAATTTCTAAATGTGCTATTGTGTTTCCAAATGATTTTTCCAGGGATGTCATAGAATAACAGCAGGAATGTTTAGAATTGACGTACGAAAAAATGAAACTGACAGACACCATATCATGTATTAGATGATGTTAAGTGCATCTTTATACAGAACATTATAAAGCACACTGCCTCCAACAGTCATCTGCACACAACTTACTCATCTTTCATAACCTGAAACACAACTTGATGGGAAATGAGTAGTCCAGCGTATGAGGTGTGATCCTTACGGCTGTGTTCTGGCACCGCTTTGGTTGTAGTCAGCTGAACAGCTTGGCATGACATCATCAGAGACAGTGAGCAACAAGCAGGAGACATCTTAACAGGAAGGATCCTGAGCCGAACTGCCTTATCTAAACAATTACCTCATTATCAACAAACCTCAAAAAGGCTCGTTTTCAAAGGCATTTGTGCCACGCTGTTCTTCTGATCTGAAGTCAACCACTTACTGCCAAACTGACTTTAGGTCAGATATTTCCTGAGGGGAAGGAAGATTTCCTTCCAATTCCTCTCCAAAAAAAACCCCCTAAAATGAAAAACTAAGTCAACACAATCTCCGCAAAGCCCCACGGCACATTTGTCTTAACGCTGTAATTACAGTAAATGTTGTGGACTCTCGCTAATAAGCTAAAGTGAGGTAATATGCCACGGTTACAGTGGCTCACTTAACAACCATCATTAAGTCAAAGTGGCATATCTGAAGCTAAAATATAGTGCAATTATGAAAATAGTTTTTATAGCATTTCCTGGGCAAACAACCATGTTGTTTTACAAGTTAAACCAATACAGTGAGCGCAAAAAACACGTTTAACAGCAATAACACATTGCATTGGGGCAGTCTGACTTTAATACTCCGGCATCATATCATTTATTCATAAGTAAAGCGGTCACCCGCACACATCTGTTCTCTACAGGCACAAACTGTAGTTACAAATCCCTCTGACTGCTAAAGACCCCGTCAGCAGAGTGAAAGGGCAGAGAAGACAGGGAGGCGGATGGCCTGATGGGAAGCGAGCGAGGGAGAGACAGAGAGGGACTTCTGAAAAAGTGTGACAGGAGACAGCGTGGAGAATCGCGCAGAGAGCGAAACCGAATGCAGGGTCCTCTTATATCTGCATCCAAATGAATGCGGAACGTCGCGGTAATCGAAGAGGATTGACTGCAATAACCACAACGGGAAGTAAATCACAGACATAATCGTGTATTTTTGAGGGATGGCATGACTTTAAGAGACACATTTAGTTGCTGGTGTAAGGCATGTTAGTTAGTAGTGGTATCATTTTTGTGCAGGGGAACAATAGGGTAATGGGTTCAAATCCCAATTTAATATGTTTTATATAAAGTAAAATAAGCATTTTATAACACTTAGGCACCTTTTTTGCCTGAATGTACAGTATGTACAGTATGCCACCAATGTATTTAGCCAGGAGGAAAGCACAGACTGGGTCGGCGGCCTCGGGTCGAGTCAGTGTGCTGTACCTGCTGTAGGCTGGAGGCATCATCTGTCACTGTTGATCGAGTCTGTGATGATGCCCCAGCACTGACACCATGAGCAGAACCCCAAAAGCACTTACATGAGCAAATATATCCAGCAAACCAAGAGATATTTAAACTTTGTGTCTACCACAGCTAACAATTTCTGCTTCATCAGATTGCCTGGTACTTTCGAAATGTACATCATTGTATAATTAATACATACACTGTGCTATTGTGATGTTTCTGGAGCTGTATGGCTTTAACAGAGCAGAGGCTCATGGGAAAACACAGCACTTCTATTCACAAGCCCTTTGTGCTGGAGGTAAAGGGATGCTTAAATGGAAAAACTCTCAATTATTACTGAGGAGGATCTCTTTTCACTGGAGCACACAGCGGCTTAAAGATCTTAAACAAGAGACGCACGTTCGTACAGTATTTGCCCACACACACTCGCCGGTAAACTCAGCAGAACTGCAGGTAACTGTAGTATTAGAACTGATCTAGAACCCTGAAGACATTCTGGACAACCTTTAACACAGAACGAGTCTGGAATCCTGAAATGGATTTTTCATTGCATCATCACAGCTGGGCCCGAACAAGGGTTTAGGGTGTCAAATAAGGGCGAGACCTCGACTCCAAACTCTGGCGGAATGGGCCAAAGGTCAAATTCTTGTGAATGAATAAAGAAAGCGTATCCTGTTTCTTTGCAAAAGTGACAGGAAACCGCATTATCTGTATTCATTGACACTTCTGGCTGTGATGCGCGGAGCGCTCCGGTCCGGGTGTCTCTCCCTCTCTCGCTCTCTCTCTCTCTCTCTCGCTCGTTCGCTCACAGACAGCTGAACAGGCTGTTTCTGTGGACAGGGTCGGCCCGCCTGCTGCGGACAGTCAAGACTGAGCCAAAAATCGCTGACAGAACAGTATGAGCAGCTGAGAGCAGGAGAACAACAGGAAACCGGGGCAATGGCTTAGACTCTCTTTGTGGAATGAAAATGGAAATCTATATCCGCACCTTTTTGCTTGTTTTATTGTATCAGGCATTGATCCAACACACTGCAGATCTGGGCACATCTGCACCTGGCTGTCACATCATATTCTGAAGCTTTTAAAGGCTTGAAAAGCAAACAGCTCATGCCTCTATGAGCTCAGTTATCAGATGCTAGAACATGGCATTTAATACTGTATATAACATTCAGACCAAATGTAATGATTGGACAAACATTTTATGGTCCTGCGCCTTCCACAAAAGATATATTTTTAGAGCACTTAGTGATTACTATCTGGATGTGAAGAAAATTTCAACCAGCATAACATAAAATACTTCTGGAAAGAAAATGCCTACCCTGCCTTTAAACACATTTAATGAATTATTATTATTAATACTTATAAGTAATAATATATCTATTATATAATAATAATAATATAATCTTATTTATTAGTCAAATACTAATAAATAAACGGACAACTTCATAATATTATTTTACTCTTTTGTAAATTTTTGTAAATGAAAACCTATTATGTTCCCCTTTCTTTCAATCTTTGGTTATCGACACGCATCTCTAGAAGCTTTATCTTGGTTTCTCTGACGACCATCTCTCCTGCTCCTCACAGCTACATGACCACGGTCCAAATCTGTGTCACTGGTTTTCAACTCGCCTCCTTCTCCTTTCATCTCATCTTACACAGCCTGGATCTCTGATACACGACTGTGCCCCGACTCTCTTATCCCACAGGGACCTTTACACTGTACACATCTGAAAACAGTAATGCTCCAGGGCCAAACGCCCTCTCAAGGAAAACAAACCAGTTAATGGCCGTGACTTCAGGGAGTTTAATCTATTTGATTAGCATCGTTTAAAAAAATTGTACACGTTTTCTTCTTACTGTGTGTTTCTGAGCTTAACCGCATGGACGGGCTCTTAGAGAGAATGTGGATGCAAAAAACAGTGAATATTTATATGTTTTTTTAATATAGTGGCACACATTCCCTTGACAGCTGTTGTGTTCATGTGTTATGTAGCCTGCTGATGTTAAAATGACAGATCTTCTTGCTGGACTCACTCCACTGATGTTGCATGAAAATAGGCACGCACGCAAACGTTGGTTTAAATAAACTACATCTAATATAATTACAATCTATATTTAACAGTTCCTATATACATCAGAATCAATACTTTCAGGCTGGAATGAAACCAAATGTCAATGTATATGTTCTGCTAACATTAAAGGTATATAGACCTGTCATGTTTTGATTAAAGTCTTCTGCTAAAACAAAACATCCCCCAAGATTCTTGGCCTCTCTTGTTGCATTAGTCGATGAGGGCGATACCATTTGTGGGCAGTCTGAAGGCAGTGCTTTCAACACACATAAATAATGTCACAATTCCCCTGGCACTCAGCGCGTTCTTTAATTAACTGCACAGAACCTGTATGCTAGACAAAAAAGTGCTTTTAGTCTTTAAACTAAAGACTGATCTTTAGTTCCTTTGAGGCTATTGTAGAAGCAGATGTCTGATATTTCAAAGGAGAGCCAAACAAAAAATGGTGAGTTATGTAACTGCTAATGAAACGTTTAGCCTCAGACACGACTAGCATGACTAGCATCATCACACCAGGCAGGCTGAGATTGTTTAAGGTTGGTCATGTGACCAGGCATTATCATATTTTTAAAATCTAGTGAGCTGTCTTTCTGACTTTCTTACATAAGCAGCTGCCTGCTAAGACTGTATCCCAACAATCATGGACCTGGGGTTTGATAATAAACTTGTGTTCTCATACACACAACATCATCATTATCATGTCTATGTTCAAAACAAAGATTAAAACAGGTATTCCAGACTGGTCTGGGTGACGGACATGACAAGACAAGAGAACAGGGCTCTGTCAGAGGTTTCTATCAGCCTGTGAACTCGTGAACCCGTGACCCTTGACGAATCAAAACTTTGATTTAGGTTCTTTTGTAGTTTACTTGGAATCTATGATTAATCC
>JAZGTI010011461.1:0-16612 GCA_036877585.1 Botia kubotai
ATGTAATCAGCCTTTCCCTAATGTATACTTCTACTCATTGGCTGAAAAGCAGGCACCATTAGTTATTCAATCTCATTGACTAAAATGGTTTAAACTTGCAAACATCCAATAATACAAATGGGAAAACAGTGGCCGCTTTGCACTCTGATCTACTTCCAGATTGGGGCAAATTCAGGCTTCTTTTATATCTATTTATAAGACCATTTTATCCACTTGATTTTTGATTTAAGACTTTTTACCTCTTTTTGTGTACCAAAGACCCATTTTAAACATCATAAAATAAACGTTGTTAGTCCACTATGACTTTGAGGATATGACAGGTATACGTTGTTGTGGATGTAGCGCCAATTTGTAGACAGCAAACCAAGGATAGAAGTTTTAAAAGCAGGGTTGCTGTCAATGTCATTCAGAGCAACAATGAAATTGATGAAACAATGAAAGTAGAAAACATTAATTTCATTCATTTTAATTTGAACAAGAAAGAGGTAATCTATCCTCTTTTTTAAGAATTTATCGCTATGGAGAGGTTAACAACTGAACAATGATGCCATCCTCTTTATCCTCTTCACAATTCAAGCGGTCATTTCCAATTGTACAGTAACTATGTTTAGAAGCAAAGAACAGAATTATTTGCAGCTTGAACTGATTGACCTTTGTATTACACTGATCTTCTTTTCCATTTTGCAGCTTTTAGGGGTTTGTTTCAGTGGCCTCTTTATGTGAGTTTAATTGGAAAATGTAATTCAATTGATAAAAAATGAATTGTGGGAAGCAAATAACTATGCTGTAGTTATGAATCCAAAGCAGGTTTCAGAAGGTTTTTTTAATGTTTTTCCAATGCAATCAAAAGAGAAAAGTTTAGTGCTTTTCTATTAGAAGGACAGTGGTACATGCTGATAACAGTTGGTGGGTAATTGAGTTTGCTTATGTTTGTTTACAGTTATGGCATGTCTCTGCTGTTAAATTATATATTATTTTTTACAACCAATTAATCATTAGGTTTTAATCTCCACACACTGGTTATTTACTGATAAGCAATTTTTCATAGTAAAAATACACAGAGGTGAATTCAGAAATCACCTCTTTAACACCTCTTTAACATGCAGTATTTTAGTGCCATAATTATTCACTAAGCAACTACACATACTAATTACATACTGCTAATGATGCAATGCAACACCTGCTATGAGCTAATATATGTAATTCATGTAATCCAGAAAAAGGAGTTTTATGCATACAAAGATTTTTTAAAGTCTGCATTGTGTGTAAGATACGTTCAGCTTTCTGAAAACTTGCCAAGTGTGGTATGCTAAGCTACATACTGAATATAGGCCTATACAAGTTGTCGGCTGGAGGGGTTAAAAGGTTAAAGGTTAATTTTAGAGCATTTTAGAGTACCAAAAATGCTAGTTTAGTATTCTTCCTCAACATTCCTCACCTCTCAACTACCTCAGGCTGCTGGGAAACTAAAGCTAAAACTAGCTTAGAAGGCAGAGATCACAGCCAGTACATGTAATGCTGCATGTATACATGTGTGTGTCTATGGCTGGCATCTTACGAGAACATATCTGAACACAAAACAAACTGAAATAAGAAGCAACTCTGCTGATCTCTGTGCTGTCAATCTGGAGTGAAAAGTATCTTTTACTCCCATTCATTTAGCAGAAACTCCTTCCCATTGATTTTTACAAATGGTAAATCCATGTCCGTTTAGCTGCATTTATTTTGAAGTGTTCTTATTTATTAATGTGGTGATCCAGATGTTTCCATCTTTGCTTGTAATTCAACTAATGGGTGCTGCTAACACTCTCAAGTGTGTGTGTGTTAGTGTGCGTGTGTGTGTGTGTTTGCACGCTAGAGATCACAATGGGAGGTTTTGATAGATCTTAAGAATGTACTTTACTGAGCAAGCTCTTGTGAAGAAATTACATTGTGGTAATTAGGCTGATTTGCTACAAGTTTTTGCATTATTGCATATAACAATTAAAATCTCATGTGGTACGTATACACACAACCTAAAATAATTTTTTAACAGTTGCTCTTCACAGCTAGAAACATTGCTGAAAGTAAAATAAAAAAGTAAAAAATAAAACTGATAAAATAAGTATCATGAAATACATTACTCTGATCACTCTAAGTGTACATGTTGCTAAGGCTTAGTCTGAAATGTTGGATTCAGTAGATTCAGTTCAAATCCATGTGCCCTATTTGACCTCTGATGGCCTTAAATGGGTTTCTTTGTGAGCATATGGTTCAGTATGGTGTCTCAGTTCTGAGCTCAGCAGCTGGCATGTTGGAGAATTTAGATTTCCCTTGCATATTTTGGAATCAGGGTCTCGTCAGCAAACTGTGTGAGTCTAAGAGGCAAATCTTTCATCAGTAGGGATTAAGGCAGAGGAGTTTAGGCATTTTCCGTAAGGTAGCATTATAAGCCTATAATACAGGGCCTCATAATACCCGAGATCTGAGTGTATTAACATGAAGGAAATGTTATTAAAGTCGCCACATGAGAAAAACAAATTAGACGCAGCAGTGCATTCTCCAGAGCAGTCGTAGTGACAGGGGTAGGGGGTAGTGCTTAATCATGACGCACTTCTCTTATTTATTTCTAGTTTGCTAACAATGATTTTTTGCCTTCACTCTGTAGGGGGCCAATACGCTCCTCTAAACTTCTAAAAGAGGGAAAATGTGATAAGTAGCACTTAGAAGCAGTTTTGTATGGACAACTTGTGAAGCAGACTATGATATTGGAAGGATTTACTGTACTGTAGGAAAATACCGTAAGGAAAGTACATTTTGACCTTTTCGTATGTTTGACCTACAAACTTTTATTTACACAGTTGTATCTATCTGTCTGTTGGTCTGTCTGTCTATCTATCTACTTTTCTATAATAGAGCCTAGGTTAATTTCTATAACACAGATTCATATACTTTGTATTTGTTTCTGTCCTTGGTTGGGAGCAGAGCTCAATGTGTTCACACCATTCCTCACACTCACACTATTCTTGAGCTTTCCTGTAGCTCAGTGGTTAGAGCATGGTGTTAACAACACCAAGGTCATGGGTTCGATCCCAGGGATTGCACATATTCAGAATCAATGTATAGTATAATGTAATGTAAGTCGCTTTGGATAAAAGCGTCTGCCAAATGCATAAATGTAAATTTATGATAATTGTTCATTTTATTTCCCTAACATGACTTCATGAAATCAACCTGCTGCCTTTATTTGGTTTCTCTTTTTTTGCGGATTAAGAAAAATGAGATTATGGGAGATTCTGAAGATTTTTTGTTAATGGGACAGTGTTAATAAAATTAACACTAGGGCTGTCTGTAAATGATGTTAAATCACCAGTGTGCTAGGAGACCGTCCTATTAATTGTTATAGAGACACTTATTAACATGTTTAAGAGTGATTCATAAAGCTTTTTATAAAAAAAGTTAGAGGCGAACATTCTAATATATTTCTGGTAGGTCTGTTTAGAAATGAAAACAGTATCCACTGAGAATGTACAGAAATATTTAATGCTGTTCTAGTATTATAAAGCATACTTACTAGGAAGCTCTTTTATGAAAATGTAAGCTTTTGCTGGTCTGTTTTAATTACAGGAATATAATTTTGAAAAGGTCATACCATTGTCAGAGCCGGAGTGAACTCAATAAATGCATTTAAATGAAAAATATAAATAAATAAAAGCTGATTTAAATGTATATTCATTAATATTGGACAGTGATGTCCATAAAGAAAACTATGGTACCTTGATATACTGTATATCTTTCCATTAAATGATATTAAACCATATTCATACTGTAGTATTTACCGGCTACACTGTAAACTTAGTTAATAGTACAATGTTAATAATACATAATAAAATGGGGTTACCATGATACATGCCTCAAAAACATGGTATTACCATGACATTATCCAAAACACCAAGCTTCTCCAAGTCATTAATAGAAATTTGAAAAGTTTGTGAGAGGCATTTGTCTGTTTTAAGTTGATTATCCCTAACAAACACAGGTCATATTCAGTTGAATTAGTCAAGGGTATAGCAAAAATAGTGTGTTCTGGTGTGGCTGTGCTGATACCTCACTCTCTGCAGTAGTTACTAATGACTATGTGCCCTCTGTGAGATGTGTAATGACTGTGTTAACTGGAACCTTGCATTGATGGCTTGGGCTTGTGCGGCTGGAGGGTGAATCACTTTTGCTCTGAGATCTCTACTCTACCCTCACCATATGGCACAGGGTATGAGGGAGTTCCAAAATCATGAGTCAGATGGCCTAGGCAGCAAAGTGACCACACACGCGCCCATTAACTTGCATGCATGTGCTATATTTTTGGTATCCCTCTTTGACTGTGCTGAATCAGATCATCAGTGTTTACAGTTTTTTAATGAAAATAATAAAGCAGTTCAGGTTGCATGTATTTTCATAGATCAAGAACATGCAACAGCATGGGTAATTAGTCAGCAATTCTATGAATATCAGTGTAGATGTGTCACAAAATATGTAATTTTGACAGGGTCATTTGCTTTAAAATGACTAGCTTGTGCACATGATGGTTTTTGTTTTTAATTTTCCTTTTTTGAATAGAAAATAACTACCGCAGTTACTAATAACAACATGAGAGCATTTGGTCAATTGTTGTTTTGTGGTTTGTGTTAGAACCACAGCCAGACAACATGAATGACCCAGCTGTCAACACTGTCCCAAAAACCTTGTGGCCTACAGTGATTAAAACCTCTTAAATAAGCTTTTCCTCTATGTAAGCTCTAAGTCCTGAGGTAATTGCAAAAATTCTCTCCCATGTTGGCTGAAAGAATGAGAGAATAAAGATGTCTTGCTAATATCTATTTCCTCCTATGTCTTTGATGGCGGAGGTCAGGAATAGATTAAATGCTGAGGATGAATTTACACTGTCAGGAAACATTACCAAATGCATTTCTTTTATAGTTTAAAGCTGCAAGCAAGAAACATTTCTTGTTCTATTACTGCCCTAACGTTTCTCTTTAATTGAACGCATAGTCTGATTAAATAGACTTCTTCCAAAATGGAAGACTGATGAAACACTCCTCCCATGTTCTCAGCAGCAAGAGAACATTAAAAAAATAATAATAAAACAATAAATAAAGCTCAGGATGTTGTCAGTGGCAATCTAATTTCCATGTGTCAAATGTTCTGAGGGACCATTTAGAAGTTGTTTAAGCTGTTTCCCTTAAAAAAGCAATTATAAACATGTTTAACAGGAAGAAGTCATAAAGCACTATGCTAAAATGCAGCAGGTCCTCTGAAAGATAACCGGGGCATCTGATTCCATAAAATACACATACACAAAAATAAAAAAACATCGTAGAGTCTTTAGGACTGTAATTATATCACTTCGCTAAAAGCAATATAAACAATTTACAAAACCCTAAGCTAAGTTAAACATCAGCAGTCTCTCAGTAAGCAAGCCAACAGGGGACAGCGGCAAGGAAACAAAACTGCAATAATGTATAGATGGAGAAAAAAACATAATGATTGATGGCACCTTTATCTGCCTTTTTGTTTTTGTTTTCAGTCCATCACAGAGCCTTCCAACACTCCTCCCATTGCCCTGTTGATAAGTCCATAAGTGATGATAGCCTAATATACATGTACATGACTAAAGTACATGACATTGGGAAATGCTAAATTTTTTATCTGTGTCTGATAAACTATCCTTTTAAATAAAGGGAAGTTAAAGGAAGTTTTATGAACAGCCACCGAATAAAAGCGTTATATTTTTGCATATATGGATGGATGATTATGAAGCAGGATACAATATATAATAAACATATCAGAGACATAGAGCATCTGGCAAACAGGATTGCGGTCCTGATGGCTTGGTCTAAAGCTCAGCTGGGTCTGACATTTGCACTAATCTTATCCCAAAGCCCTCAGCTTTAATGGCTCTTAAGAGTTTTTATTATGCCAACCTTTCTCAATTTGGTGTTATCAAAAAGCTTTTAGAGCAATTAAGATCAATTTTAAAAGAAAGGTATTTTTTTTCCATACATGTATACACATATTTTTATTAAAAAATACACTTTTTTTATTAATTGTTAGTCAGTAATTTTTTTTGATGACCAAAACAGTGGTTAATTTGTAGCCAAGACTTTCATCTAGGTGCTGTATTGAAACTGACTTTCAAAAATAAACTCACCGTAAGAAATATTTATTGAAGTCCAAATATGTTAATGAATACACATTAGGTAATGTTTTATCTAATGTCCATAGTAATACAATACAAAAAGAAGACAGATAAATATTTAAATGGATTGACCATTCTTGCATTGTTACATTGTTTAAATCTCATTTACTTCAAATCTAAGCCCATTTTGTCACAGAATATTAATTATGCGAATTACCCCTCTAATCGCTTTCAATAATCAAACTAAATTTCACTGCTTTTTTTCACTCAGATGTCTTCCTAAAGGTGTCAAATAATGTTTTGAATTCAAATGAATGAACATATAAATGGATCAACACTAAATACAATGAGGTCAGGGTTTAAACATAGTTAACTTTAGGCACTTTCCTGAGTTCTGAACTCACATTTTTGCACCTTTAGCTGCTTGAATTTACTACAACAAATCCCATAAACCGCAACAATGCTGTTGATGCTCCAGGGGTGCTTAAGAGGGGTAAACTTTAAGTAGTTTACAAGTAGTTAATAAACTTATTGTAACAAAGACGAGGAGGCATGGGTCAAAATAGCGGCAAACAGAGCAATTTGGATTAGACAAGGCAAAACTAATAACAGGCAGGGATCAGGGCAGGCAGCAAACAATCAATAACGATAAGCACAGCAATGGTCAAGGCAGGCAGTAAGCAATCAAACAACAGTAGGCAGAACAAGGTCAAACACAAGGTAATCAAACACAATTTCACTCAGTGATGTTGCAGGGACAAAACAAGACTTCGCACTGAACAGATGTTAGAAGCGGGTTTAAAAACAATGGATAATGAGTCTCAGGTGGAAACCATAAGATAATCAGTCCTAGGTATGGGGAACATGGGAAATGTAATCCAGATGTGAAAACTAATACTCAGGCGACGGTTCCCTCTGGCGGCATGGAGGAGGCAGGGTGGAGGTCTCCTCCATAACACTTATGCACTACCAACATGTGGCCCAATACAATTAACCTACAAGCATACAGCATATTAACATAATATCAACATCCTTCCTCATCGTATTTGAAGGATCAAAGCACCACACAAACAGAGGTTGATTTTGATTTAGCTTTCTATCTGGCTAAAATTTGTCTTGTGTGTGATTAACCCAGCCCACGTTCCAGGATTAGCATCCTTTGTGGGAGATCAAGATGGATGGATAGGCAGATATATAGCTTGTATCACATCACCCAATTAATATTCATGATTTATACATTTATGTCCTGTAAAGATGAAATTGAGATATATGGTCTTTCAAATTGTTCCAATATTTCATTACTTTTTTACAACTGAAATATCATAATTTAACACTTCACAGCTTCTGATTTAACAACAAAAAAATGGCTCAAAAATTATTAAAATAAACACATGTATAAAAACATTTTTAACTTTAGTATTGGAAATAATGCACATCTAAAATGTTCCTAAAAATAGAGATGCAGAAATTACACAATAAATAGTTTTTGGACAATTTGTAACATTTTATAAGATAAATAAATAATGCAAAAAAGTACATCTTTTCAAATATTCTCTAATTGAAACTATGAGCAGATTAAAATGAGCACAGAGTAAGCACAGAAGTAAAGGTCATATTTTCTTATGTGGGTAGCAGCTCACTGCATCACTGCAGAGTTGAGCTCCAATACAGTCATACCACAGCCCTAAGAATACCTCTCTTCCCTCTCTTTAACACTCTTTCCCTTTGTTTTCTTACACTAATAAGCCATGATCACTGTATTACTGTGGTAATTAAATCAGATATTATGCTGTGTTATAATCCGCTTGGCTGGCCGCTGCTGACAAAAGGCTGTGTTTCTTTGTGTCTGTGTGTTTGTGTCTGGGTGTGAATCTGACACTTTGCTGAATGCTGATTTGCAGAGTTGCAGATTTTTCATGGAGTATTTTGCCATTTATGATGATAAATAAATACAAATATATATATATATATATATGAATAAGGGAATAGTCAGTTTTTAAAATTTTATTTGAGGTTTAAATTCCAGTTTGTCTACAGGAGCTTTGCTGACTTAAAATTACATATTTAGCACGGCAGTACTGTTTGTACAGAGCCTCTGAGGAGACAAATTTCCACAATACATTACATTTTGTGTTTGTTGTACAGTACTGCCAACATTTACACTGATAACATTAATAAATATTATAAACAGTAAAATACTAACATTCAAACTAAATCCAGACAAACCTTTTCATTGTCATAGGCCTTTTTCACAAGAATCAGCTTGAGTCACACTGTGCTAATTTACCACTACAGCTTTGAGACTATTGCATTAGAATGCTTTGTTTTATATATTGCTCCTTCCTTTAAACTGTATAGCATTTTTCTGAGACCTACATATATAATATACATAGAAAATAATTATATGTTTCTAACTGTTTTGGGCGCACAGATTGCTGAAGTTAATACACCCCCAGTCTGACTTTCCCCGGCTCTCATGCCATTTAAATGTGATTGCAGCACTAAATAAGGCAAAATTAGTTTACAAAATGGTATAGTGAGGTATAAAGTTTAATTTGTTACCTTTTTGATATAATAGATATCATGAACTAGGCTTTTATTTATCTAGGTTCATTTTAATTTATTAACAATACTATTGCTTCAAAAAATTGTCGTAAATTGTAAAATTGTAAAAAATTACAATTACAGTGTTAACAAAAACTGTATTTATTTACCCAATAAACACAGAGAACGACGTCACTGGATTCATTATATGGGGTGTAGTGAATACCTTCCGTAAGTGGCTGTCTCATAAACTCATAAAAGTGTTCAATTCAGTGCATTCTTACAGTGCATTCAAGGTATGGATTTTAATTAGTATGTGTGCTCTTTGGAAACTGAACTCACAACCTTTGTGCTGCTAACACAATGCTCTTCCAGCTGAGCTACAGGAACACTAGTTAAAGTGCCTTGTGTTCTTTACCTGACTCAATGATTGACCAGTGCAATACAGAGGGTGCAAGACATAAAAGGAGACTGCCAATATGAGTAACAAGTGTAAACATAGCAACTATATAGCAGAAATTGTTGAGAACTAGATTTTCAACCATTAAAAGTTTTGTGAAAGTACACATTTGCCACATCTAGACTACTCAATTTGACATGCTTATTTTGGTACACCATGTACACTACTATAAACCTTCCATAATACCGAACCAACAATCCTTTTTCTCAGAAAAGTGATGCTTGATGATGTTGTCAGACAAACACAGTCTTCTCTATTAGGCATAAGGCTATAGGCACACACAGTGCCACCTATCTGTTGACAAATGGAGGGTCATTACCACCTACAGAATAGTAATTTTAAACAGTTTGATCTTGGCATTCTCCTTGTCGCTAAAATAGGAGCATTGTTTTTTGGCAACTGAGAGCTAAAGAAGAGGACGAGCGTAACAGTGTACGCACAATGATTAAATATGAAGAATGACATATGGAGATATAGAGAACTTGAGGGGCACATTTTTAAAGTGCTCGTTCATTTTCACTATGCGTTACTCCCTTGTGTTACACACATGCACGAATGAATGAATGAAAGATTGATGTGGATCATGGATCTAAAATGTTAAGGGAAAATGGCAGCTCTTAGAGCGAATGTTTTATGTTTGCAAGTAAAAGACTGTGACTGTAATTTTATCAGGCATTGTCACTGCTGGATATAAAATATATCTCTGCTATATGTTGATATGAATGTAGATCATTTTAAAGTAAAGAGCTGTAGTTAATTGTTATATAGAACACTGACTTTTTATAACAACATATAGGTGGCTACTATATATTAAAATCATTATGGTCTATATAATACCAATTAAAACCACTTTTTTGTTGGAAACACCTCAGTTCCTGGGGCAAATCTTGTCTTTTCAATATTTTGGTGAAAGCGAGAAAGCTTTGGTTAGATCCAAGTGCCAGAAATTGATTTAAGCCAATATCTAATAGATGCAAAGGGAAATTAATGAAAAAAGACCCGCAACCATTCATGAGATTTATTATTAATTTATTTTTGGCAACTAATTTGACTTATATGACTTAAATAATATCAGCACTTGTTTTAAAGCCTTGTCTGCATAGTTGCTCATGGATGTGCAGCATTCATGGCACCCCTTGAGTGCTGCACAAGATTTGTGCTTCAGTGTTTATCAATGACCTGCCAGGTTTCTCATTTCCTCCACCCATACCAGAGAGGAAAAATAATGCTCATCCTCAGAGTAAAGACTCCGTCCTTCCTCCATTAACGTGATAGGGCCATAATCCTGCCTAAAGTGCTAAATTTTCTGTATACTGACATAATGCCCTTTAAGCTCTTTAATTCCTATCTCTCACTCCCGCTTTCCTCTTCCTCGCTCTCTCTCTTTAGTCTTACATTAAAACCAAAACAATTGCACCACAGTCATCAATCTAAGTGGTTGCTAGGTAACCTCTTGAGCAGCCTGATCAGTTCATTATAGTCAGTAATGACTTCTGTGCATTTTATTGTACAAGATCAGAACAAAAACAAATGCTTAAAGAGTAGCAGTTTTGTAAACATTAAGCTTAAACTGGTAATATGGTAATTGTCCATGAACCAGAAAAATCATAATATACATTCATGACTAATCAAAAGCATCAACCATAAATGAAATTCCTAAATCATTGGAATGTCATTTTTGGTATAACTTTTCATTGTTTTATTATGTTTGTTAATGCTCAAATACTGACAGCAAAATGTGTTCTCCTGTTAGTGGTGTTCTCTGAACAGTCACATACAATAAATATCTCATGACTGCAGGGTAAAGTTGTAAAAGACATTGATATACCAATAAACAGGGCATGCGGTCTGCAGATATGCAACTAGTCAACTGGATAGACAAAGCATGTAAATCTGTAGACGTGCACGGTTTTCTAGTTAAATGGATAGATAAAGGATGTTAAAATATCCCTACATTGTGTATTGCATTGTCCTATCCATGTATTCTTAAGATCAAGACAAGTAAAGTCAGAGACTGCTGGTGTATTTGTGCGTGTGTTAATTTGTGTGTGTATTACAGCTTCATCCCTCCCCTGCTGTAGGGCAGATGGTTTCTACAACAATCCAAGGCTTGAGTTATGGCTCCCATATGGTCAGTGTGCAGACTGCCATCACTCTTTAGCCTTTCTGGGGGTGTGATGGTATGTATGTGGCTGCAGACAGCAGAAAGATATAGAGAAATATAAAGAGACACAGTGTCTTTATGTTTGTCAGTAAGTGAAAGGAAGCGAGAGATAAGACAATAGATGTGTGTGCATTGTGTGTTTGACAAGATTATCTGTCTGTATTACTGTGTGTATGTGTGCAATTGCATGCTTTTAGAAATGAAAGATATAAGTATTACAACAATATGTGTTCATATTTGTAAGACATAAATTCATTGGAGGTCATGCCGGTTGCTAGTGCTAACAATATGCTGGTTGCTGGTGCTAAGCACTTCCATGATTGCTTATACTTGGGGTTAGGGATGTTAACAAAGCCCTAAATGTAAATATTAAACCTTGTCTTGTTTTTTCATTTGTTACAAAATTATACTTATTTGTGTGTGCTGTTGCTTTTTTAAGCTTGTTATGGCAAACAATATCTAGGAATGAGATCTTTCATAGATAATACAGAGTGGTTTCTTTCTTCTTGGGCCAGGAAGCAATTACCTAGCAACCACATAGAAACACCTTGTATTGCAACACACTACAGCCCTCCCAGAATGTCTTAGCAACTGCATAGCAACACCATGGCAATGATCCACAATAGGCTCTGTGTAACAACCATTTTTGTATGTGAGTGTAACAATGTGAGTGTAACACCACTCACATTACACTTATTTATATCTATTTCTTATTTATTGGTAACACATTTATGTGTGTTTCCATTTGTGATATTGTGTGTGAGATGTCATGATTATCTTAATGATGAAAATATACACCAATCATAACTTGTCGTGATCAGTTTACATTTTCATCTATTCTTGTTAAATGTGTGGCATTGGGGCTAAATGATTGAGAGTACAGAAAATTCACTCATGTTGTTGTTGTTGATGATGATGATGAGTGCTTCAAAGAGAAGATGAGCTAAGCAAAAAAAGCCCAATTATAAGTGTTTATTATTAACTCATACTAATGCCTGCATAAGTGCACTACACAATGTAGCACCCAGTCACATATCTTAACATACATTTGTTTTATTTTATTAAGGTATTTAATAATATAATAACTTCTCTACGATGGTTACCTTCCCCACATGCATGATAGACACAAGTTACGTTCTAAGCCAAATTATTCATACAAGACTAATTCTGGTTGTTTTTACAGCTAGTAGCAACAGCATGTGTGTTTGTTTGTGTGTGTATAGTGTATTTAGTATAGTGTGCCCTGCTTAAAGCCTGTTATAAAATATATTATCTAAATCTTTTATTACTCCTGTTTTATAATCTCTCTCTCTTCCTGAGAGACTTGTGCACTTACACAACTGCACTTTGGTATCTATCTATCAGGGTAAAACTTTTGACATCTGAGAATGTGTTTGTGAGATAAGAGGACGGTGTTCTTAATCCCACAAACACACACACACACACTTCTCTTTGCTCCATCTGATAAGGATGTGCCTATAGACAATAGCAGGTGAGGTTTAGGAATGAAAGCATTATTAACAGATGAGAGTGATAAGAGTTAACAGAGAAGTTCAGCCCATTAGCATGTGATTTAAAACTATAGTTTATCCAGAATAAAACTGTCATATATATGCTGTTACTTTTATATGTGTAACATAAAAGTAAATTGCTGAAGAATCGTTTGACAGCTCTTGCCATGAAATGACAGTACATAGTGACCACATCTGTCAAACACCTAAAAGACAAAAAACAGCTTAGGAGTATCTTAAAAGTAGTCCGTATGACTCATGCACTATATTCCAAGTTGTTACATGATAGCTTTGTGAGGAACATCTGAATATAGAATGTGTGTGTGTTCTTATTTGTCATTATGTATATGTATATAAGTCATCATGTCTATGAAAAGTACCCGCAAAGATGTGTGTGTGCGTGTGTGTGTGTGTGTCTCCATATGTTCTAATGATTGTGTAAGGAACAGATGTCTGCACAGATGTCTGAATATGTAAAATGTATAAGTAAACATCTGCACATGTTTCTGGTTACTGTGGTTTTCTCAAGAAAGATAAACTCTGTTTAACCATCACTAGTGACTTCTAACATAGTTTAGCTTCTAGAGAAGTACACACTACAGCAGTACATAGTGTTTGTTTGATTTAATTTTAACATTCTGTAAGAAACACTCAGTGGATCACCCAGCTATCTATTATATAACTAGCCCATTAATCTATTGAACAATCTCCCCCATGTATCTATTTATCTACAGGTCTGTCTGTCACTCATCATCTATATATCACTTTACTTAAACCTGCTGAAGATTGAAATAAAAGCATATTCCTTCAACTAAGGCAAGGCCTCATGCTGAGGTAATATAAGAACCTCTTTGAGGATAAACCTTGACAAAATTGTATTTATGGACCAATTGTAGTACAGCATTTACATGTGTGTATGTGAATTTGCAATATAAAGTATTCTATTTCTTGGAATTGCTTGATTATTCATTTGTTGATTCACAAAATCTGCCATAGTTGTGTGCATGTGTTCAAAACAAGCCATTTGCTGACGTCGGCAAAGCTAAAGCTAATGACTTGTTAGCTTCTGTTAAACTGTTAAACGATGAAGAAAATGTGCATATGACTATACAGAGGGTTTAAAATTTTCTAAGGTATTTATTTAATGAAGGTATGCATCTCTATTTGAAATTGAAGTCTATTTTGTAATTGAAGTTGCTTCCTTGTCCTCATTTGTAAGTCACTTTGGATAAAAGCGTCAACTAAATGACTAAATGTAAACTTAACTGTATTTGGTATGTAACTTTCTAAGATACATACCAAACAGAAATATAAAATTGCTGTCCAAGTCACTGTGTTCAAAGGTGCGTTGACCTGGCAATGTCAAGTTGTGAGTCTTTGGATTCATAAAAAAAAAAATGAATAGCATGTGATCGAAATTCCATGCATGTTATACTTAAAAGGTAAAAATTTCCTGAATTGTGGCTAGTTCTGACTGTCATTGCAAACTCAAGGACTTTCTAAATAGCCCTTTGTAATCTGGTTGATTATATTGAAAGCTGGGAAGCAAGTTGTAACGGTGAAACGGACCGGTTGTGTTTGTGTAAAGGCAGGACAAGAACGCGGAACTAGAAGTAACTGATATTTAATGAAAACAGTAACCTGAGTGAATAACACAAACCGTAAAAAAAAAAAGGACAACAACAAGTGCAACAGCAGTGATTAAATAAAAATACAAAAGACAAATCACGATGAAGACAAAAACACGAAGCCAAGGCAAAGGTATCCAAAACGTTATCCAAAACGTTATCCAAAAGAGTAATCCAATAAACAGGCGACAATCCAAAACAGGGCAGAATACAAATAAATCCACTGACAGGAGAGGGGAAGAAAAAACCCCTCAAACAAACTATTACAACGAATCTCCTAAACAGTAACCCACGACATGCAAACCAAACCCGGAACTTAAATATACATAATAATCAGACAAACACAGGTGCAGGCAATTAGACTCAAACAGGAAGTGACAAAATACAAGGGACACAAACCAACTTCATAATAAAAGTTTGAGCTCCTCGCTTGTCGCAGGAGCCCGGCTTCGTAACACAATTGATGGGATTAAAACATTATTAGTGCCAGCACAATGGCAGTGCTTTGCAGTATATATTGAACTCTAAAAGGCAAAACTCTAATTGGCTGCATGGTTGTAGGAATATTACGCTGGTTGTCTTTCTGCTTCATACTGTGACAAAAGGAGAAAAGTTAAAATACTGATTGAATTGCCATTCCTCATCTCTACATCTAATTTATCTATTTGTTTAGGAGGACACATGAAAACAGACATGAGGTGCGCTGTTTGGGTAGGAAATAAGGAAAGGCCTGTTCTTTGTGAGAGTGACAAGGCTATTGCCTTTTTTAACTCAACATTTTATCACCCTCTCCCTTCCTCATTCTCATTTACCTCACGCTGTTATGTAGTTGTCTTACATCTGCCTTTGAATCATCTGTTATTTTCTCTTTGACCTCTGCTGCTTAGCCCTTATAGAATTTCTGAATGCTGCAATAATGTAAACACAGTTTATGCCACCTTGCTCCAAATCATATTTACCCTTTTTTCACTGTGTGTGAGTATTGACTTTTTTTCACTCTACAGGGGTAAGGACTGCTCCCAACATGCATTGCAAGCCTGACTCAGATAATTTGGCCCAGCTGTGCCAATCAATAAGGTCAGCTGGAAATAGAGTGGACAACAGATCACACCCCTAGCTGAGAGTGGTATTACCAGAGGGAAGGATAAGGAGAGTAGAGAGGAGGAGAAGAGAGATCAGCAGGTGAGGAGCTTTGGAAGTGCTGAGTGATTTGTTCGGATATACTGGGACAAGATATACTGGGAAAGACAGAAGACCTGTGAAGAGACATAAACTACCTTGCATCCTTCAAACACACACACACAAGCAGTGTGAGAGTAAAACACAGGAATACTATGGCTATGAACCTAATTCAATAGACACTGCATTTAAATTTTCATAAATAAAAATTAGGCATGGTGCACACGGGGAACTGAAATACAGCAACATTTTAATGGATTATATTTTTTTACAATTATTTTGCGGCCTTTATTTCATGTGTGTAAGCTTTAAGTTCATCTGTATGATATAGTATACTCCTAAACATTGACAAAATGTTAGCCACATCACATGAGAATTGGAATTATTAATGTATGAGACTAGTAGGTGACTATATACTTATTACTTATATATATTACTTATATTACTTATACTTATATATATAAGTAATGTGATGAAAGGCAGCACAAAAAGACCAAGCTCTTTCCAAACCTTCACTAAAACCTAGCACATTTCACATATAATTTCTTCTCAAGTATCTCTATAGTCAGTTCCTTCATCTATTATGTTGCAGTCCAGGCTGAGTTTGTTGATGAGTTTCTTCCTCCTCTCCTCCTGACGTCAGAATGCAGAAATATGCAGAAAGAATGTAAACCTTTGGAGAAAAAATATCAAATACAATAAAGCAAACTAAATCCCACAGTAAAATGCCAAAAAAAAACTGTACACCTTAACATCTGTCCACTGTAACTGAACAAATTAACCTATAGATTCATATAAAGAAATGTTTTTTTTTTGCTTTATATTGTTTACAACTACACGTCCAGTCAAAAGTTTAGGATGTCTAAAATGTTTCTTATGATCTTAAAAGCCTTTCAATCCAAACCCGTTTTCTTAAATGTTTGAAATTAGTTTTGTAGACAAAAATATAATTAC
>JAZGTI010011462.1:0-16610 GCA_036877585.1 Botia kubotai
CAGCACACGAACAGTCACATAACCCCCAGCACACGAACAGTCACATAACCCCCAGCACATGAACAGTCACCCTCCCTTAATAAAAGACTTATTAGATCTTTTCATGTGCTTATTAAAACATACTATATGAAACATATGATCTTTCATTTAATGATGAAATTAACAAGCAAAAGTTGATGTAAAATTAGCACAAGCACATTATGGCATCTATGCCACACTTAGTACACTTGACATGTCCAGAAGTTCTTGCTTACAGTGAAAGGGTTAACAGACATTGGTCGTGGGACTTTGGGCTTGAACTCAGAGGCAGGAAATGAACTGTAACCTACAAACAAACATACATGACAAAGCAAACTGGATAAAAATAGTGTATATTTCATTTAAAATACACAGAAGGATTTATCTACAGCTTCAACATTTATCATCCGCAGTGTCTCGTCTTAAGAACTAATTGCTGTTGATTAGTGAACTATTTAAAGAACGAGAGTTTCAGTGGCGTTAAGCTGATTGACAGATTTGAGTTTGCTGTACTCACCATTCGCTTCCTGCTCACTGGACTGATGGTGTGAGAAAGCACTTTGGGTGGAGGGAGCAGGAAAAGAGACAGACTGGAGAAACACAGCTGAGGAGGAGGAGCCATCTGTCAATCATACAGCAGATTAATTAAAGGGGCCGTCTTATGTCCTGCACAAGAAACACGCTGCAGTACTGTGTGTGTGTGTGTGTGTGTGTGTGTGTGTGTGAGTGTGTGTGAGTGTGGTTGTAAGTGTGTGTGTGTGTGTGTGTGTGTGGGTGGGTGTGTGAGTGTGTGTGTGGTTGTGTGTGTGTGGGTGTGGGTGTGTGTGGGTGTGGGTGTGTGAGTGTGTGGGTGGGTGTGTGTGTGGGTGTGTGTGTGTGTTTTGCCTCCATGGCAGTGTACGTACATTAGAAGTCCATTGCTTAGTGTTTTAGTAAAGATCAAATATAATCCACTGCCATTGACTGGCTTCAATGTATGTGCACATGAGACTGTTACATATGGAATATGTAGATTGATATAAAGATGGGCAGCCTGACAGACAGGCAGACACACAGACAGACACGTGTTCTGCACATGAAGACCAACAGTTCCAATGACAAGATTCATTGCTATATGGATTAAGTGTCTTAATTCCAGGAACACTCTGTCAGATTTACAGCGCTGTAAAAATGTGCCCCTCACAATATATCACTATGGGCTTATGTTCCAAAATCAGATTCACACTGACCCTTGACTGCATACACCTTATATTAAATGCATGTCAATGGAGGAGCTGGAGCAATCAGAGGCAGAGACACTACAGGGCTAAAATGCTGATCCAAGACCAACTCCAAAAAGTCCATGAAATCATATCAATGAAAAATTAAAGTTAAGAACCTTCCCTAATTTTATTTCCAAAAATGCTGAATATATACAATCACGATTTGTCTCGTGTGTTCTCTGAAAGCTCTGAACAGAGCAGCAGTAGCTCTCACCTGCGGCTGTGCTTTTGAAGGGGTTACTGGCAGAAAGAACAGGCTGGGTGACACTGGCTGTGGAACTGAAAGGGTTCGAGAAGTCTGAATCAGAGAGAGAAAGAGAAATCTGTCATTAGCACTGAATGCTCTTTGGATCTTGACTGTGTTTTGACTTAATTATTGTGAATTTACAGATGTTTCCAGTGTAAAGACTTTCTGACGTCAACCTGTAAGATTTTCCAAATGTTGCAACACATCTTTTGTTTGTGTAAAGCTCTTCACATACACGTCGTTTCAAAGCAGCTACACAGAACATGACACTGTCCTAAACATCCACAGATTTATTTACAGACGCTTCAAGCTGCTCAGAGGCGGCACACAGCAGTACCAGCTGCATAAATAATGTTATGAAACTCATGTTTAAATATCAAATCATGAACATAAATTATACATATGAATAATAATATGAATGTTTCAATTTGAAACAAAAGTATGATTTACTTTAG
This sequence comes from Botia kubotai, assembly GCA_036877585.1. NCBI lineage: Eukaryota > Metazoa > Chordata > Actinopteri > Cypriniformes > Botiidae > Botia > Botia kubotai. The sequence continues at coordinate 1,983 of JAZGTI010011462.1, forward strand.
AAAGAAAACAAATCAGTTTAAATGTGTTATTTACTCATTTACAAATAACTGTATAGAGTCCTCATACATGATACATGATTATTACAGTCTGTAGTTGTGATTAGGTCATCAGATCTATTTCTCTGAATTCTCTGAACTACTTACTTGCAAATGTTTGAGATCCAGAAGAAGCTTCAGGAACACCCGGAGAACTAAAGGAGAAAGAAACAAAGAGTGAGTAAAGGTGATGTACACATGACGTATCGAAGAGGAAAAGACAGAAACTACCAAAAACAAATGACTTTACACAATACAATGAACATCAATTCTATTTGTAGCCTTATTTCTCTGATGTTTAATAATAAAAATGTGTATAATCAAAATATTTTATTTTAATTTTTTAAATACATAATATTTTATAAAGGACAATCCTGATTGCATACAGGTAAAGGTTTTAATATAATTTCCTAAACTAGACATTTCTATGCGGCCCCCTAGCGCCGTCTTGTGGCTCCCCAGGGGACCGCAGCCCGCAGTTTGAGAACCACTGCTTTAACCCGTTTACCTTGCAGGAGTGGAACTTGACGACAGCCGGTTACCAAAGAGGGTGCAGTACTGAGGTGGTCCATCAGAGGGAGGTGTTGAAATGGCTACAACAAATTATAACGGAGGCTTGGCTCAAACCTTTCAAAACTTATACACTATATGTAGATTTACACAATGCAAGAAATGTGACGGAGCCCATTTTATGTTTTATATTGTATCTTAATTTTATCTGACCAATGCTCTTAAATGGTTGCCCTAATCATTTTATGAAAGAATACATATAAACACATAAGTCAGTCCTACCTGTAACAGGTGTGCTGTCTGATAACACCCTGTCAAGCTGTGATAAGGCTGCATACTTATCCTGAGTGACAGGGGGCGGAGCAGCAGAACTTAGAGTGTTGTGGGCGTGGCTGAGACCCCCAAAATCCAAACTCAGTGATTTAGGAAAAGCTCTGAACGGAGCTCCACCCCCAGTTGAGAGAGTGCGACCTAAACCAATCAGAGAGGTGAGTCTGGAGGCTATCAACGATTATGCACTGAATGCATGCAACGTTTTAATGAAGAAACAATCAGTTACTGAGCAAGTGCGTGACAGATCAGTGTTCAACACTATCTCCTTATCTAACCCTAATTCACAAAGAGAAGTTTATAATAATGATTTATAATTGATGGTGTCGATTATTATAACGTGCTGGTACTGTAGATGATACAATGTTTGTAGCTTGTTCTTACAGCAGTTGTTTAAAATTTAAACTTGTCATCTTTTCTAAATATACTTTTACTTTTAGTCCTTTGTTTTTATATTATAAAGGAGCAGATTGTCTCTCGTTGACCTGGCAGAGCTGTGATGCACGACTTCTCACAGCACTGCTGAGATTTGAGAACACAGTTTCTGTTGCTTTGAGAAAAATGCCTTGAACTAGTAATGCTAGTTAAATAGTTACAAGCTTAAGTAAATTCAAAGGTTATTGGAAAGGGAATGTTTTATGTTTTTCACTTTAGGTCTGCTGGTTTATATAATACTGTGGCTACAAACTGCTGAAATGTGGGTAGTCTGTGTTTAGTGTGTTTAAAACAAGACTAACGTGGTCATATGATCGTGATGTTAAACCACAATCCACTGGTTTATTATTAACAGCATTATTCCACGTGGGTTCAATTCTGCATGAGTCTCAGTATAAGTTCTTTCTGACACACACACACACACACACACACACACGTTAAATCTCCTTTTCTTTTTTTGTCTGGTTCACTCAGCATTACAGTCAGAAGGTCAGAAGTGCAGCTGTAGTGTTTGCAGGGCAAATGTGCCTACATGTTACATGTGCTGTAACACACACAGATGTGTGACTTACCTAAAGTGAAGCTGTTTTTAAAAGTGCTGCTCGCTGTGGAATAAAGTATAAAGGAGGGATTTAGAATTTGTGCTGTGACACAATGCATGATGGTCAATTTATTTGTAAACAAATGTAGATTTGGGTTGGGAGGGGTTTGATGTCAGAGTGTGTGTGTGTGTGTGTGTGTGTGTACCTGCAGGACGTGGAAGGGCAGGGAAGGAGGAGAGATGACTCTGGGGTCCTGAGGAAAGGGACCCTGGCCTCTGTCTCTCCACTCCACTGTCTAAGAGAGAGCGAGAGAGAGAGAGAGAGAGAGAGAGAAACCTTAGAATAAAATGCAAGAGTAAATGAAATCCAGTGATGACTCTCTGTACAGTAGATACAGTAGAGTACAGCTGTGATAATAATCAGGAGAGGAAGGAAGTGTGCAGGACATGAGAGCAGATAACATGAAAGGAGGAGGAGATGGGGCTGAAAACTGAGAGGAGGTTCTGCACCTTTAATGGGAGGATCTCTGAAGCTTTGAGAGCGTGTTGGTCTGGCAGTAAACACCTCCGTGCGGCTGTCAGCTGGAGATCCAGCCACAGTTCTGTCCCATACTGACAACTGGGACTGTGGGAATATACACACATATGAACATATCACCCTCAACATATTTTGAGAACGTTCTGCCTCAAAACTTGTCATTAAACTTCAATAAAAGTTCTTTCAGTCCTTCTGTTCCAGTCAAACCATTCTGAATAAATAAACTCATAATGCAGTTTATTACAGTGAAGCTTTAGTTTCTTACTGCCACTGAGCCGAATCAAAATACTTTCCTCTTTTCATTTTTAATTACAAAATGTCATAACTAAATCTTTTCACCAGTGCTGGAGTGTGTCTGGCAGTGATGTTATGAGGATGTCCAGACAGAGGCTGAACACCCGGACCCCACCGCGATTCTCCATCCCTGCCAGTCTGGCTCTTAGAGAAATGCCTGAAAAAACAGACACCTCTTGTCACTCTTATTAAATACCAACAACAACTTACTGCACCTTTAAATGAATCATCTTTGGGAAAACAGAAGGAATTAAGAGACGGGTGTCTGAAGTTACACTGTTATCCATGTTTAACATTTCTCACCATTTTTTTCTCTCATACTTTTCCTGGAGGAACTCTTTAAGCTTCTGTGTGTCACGTGCATCAAAACAGCCGTCTGTTTTGGGGTCAAACGAGCAGAGCCAGGTCCTCCTTCCAACCTGAAGTCCCCACAGACCAGAACTACAGTTAAAATCCTTACAGACTGTAACACACTTTCTATTAATGCACTTTAGTCTCTTCTCTAAAGAACAATATTAGCTGCTCAGAGATGTTTGCTAGGATTTTACTGTTTAAATTTGCATTTTGTATTTATGTGTGTTTTCAACTGAACACACACCATCTAAACACTATATTATTACGGTAATGTAATAGTTAAGCAGCATATTACAGTGTGGCCTAGTGTGTCAGAAATATTTCAACAAATCAGACTGTGACCCAGATGCTAGGTGACATGAATTATAAAAATATCCAAACGATGTCATACATTTTTAGCATCTAATAACCTAAGATGCAATTTTGCTGGCTCACGTACACGCTATGATTTATTTCTGAGTGGATTGGTGATAATTTAGCTGTGTAGTTTTATTTATTATTAGTTTTAACACACGTTTATGTTGATTTAGCTGACAAACAAAACACCAACAGTACCACCTGTCTTCTGCCCCAAAACTGACACCCCATCACCTGTGCACTACTAGACCTGTCACTCACCTCGTTGCCATGGTTTTGTAAAAACTCCACTTCCTGTTGGGAGAAGGTTGTCATGGAAATAGACTTAACTCTGTGGGGTGGGTTTAGCCCTCTCCTGGAAGACAAACAAACAGCATGCAGGAACAGATTGGTTACGGGCTGCAATGTGTTGTAGTTGTTTAATATGAACAGGTATAATGTGTGAAATAAATGGTGCAGGAGGTGATAGGGTGGCAGGACCGTGAATTTTTAGAAAATGCAATAATCCTCTGCAGCAACAAATGATGAGGGATTAGGGTGCGTCTTTTACTTCAGTGCTGGTGAAAATTAAAACATATCTACACGTCTGTTTTGCCGTTGCAGGATTAAACAGTGAGAACAGCACCGCTCAGTGGAATCGGAGCACTCCATTCCTGACATGCAAGAATAAACACAAGAGGCTTATATTGATGCCAAACCTGAAATCATGACGACATGATACGTAAGACAAGCGAGACTGGGACACGCCTGAAATGACAAAGTAGTAATTACAGTGTGTCTTCAATGTAAACACAGGCACAGATTCCCGTGGTGGCTCACAAGAGCTGTTAGCTATACTGAAATGTAATGTTCTGCAAAGCGTTCTTGTTTTCGAGAAGTCCAGGCTTGGAGAATAATAACAACTTTGATATAATCACTAGGGTCATTTATTATATCGCCATACACAACAGTAATGTCTGCATTTTGGAGCGCATGATTATTACTTACAGCATGCCAGAGCAGGACGTGCACACGAAGCAGCCCACGGTGATATCAATGTAAGTCACTCCGGGTTGACTGCACTCGAAGCAGTGCTTGTTCACTCCCGTCTGGGCGAGCTCCCGGACCTTTCGGGCGCAGATCTCCTGGTTGTCCCGGTGCTTTCGGTTCGACATGCTGGCGCCCCGCAGTCGCACACACCCCCTGGACCTAAAGACTGTTGTGGCAGAGCCGTTCACTGGCCCACCGTTGCACTTTAAGCCCGCAGTCGTGTTACTCCAGTATGTTTCTCACGCCCGCATTATGAGAGCGGCTATGCGGCTGCTATTTTATACACTGCCTTGAAATGACATGAAACAAATCTCACACCACCCGTGATAACAGTCACGACCGGGCGATCCGCCTGTCCGCCGCACGGAGTTTTACAAGCACCGTATTTATTTATTCATTGCTGCGGTTCTCTCCTCTGGGCGCAAAAAGACGCGATTGTTTTTTTCTTGCGCGCTCTGTTGATCCCTCCGTCCACACACATACAGTATAAAATCGTTGACGGCGCAGTTTGCGCTGTTGCGCAGCTTTCTTTCCTCCTGAATCTGGAGGACTGAGAAAAGAAACGAAGACGAAGGAGCGAAGACAGATTCAAGCGCCTGTGCAGAGCGAATACACGCAGCAGCAGAGGTCGGGACCAACACTGCTGTACAGTTTCTAGAATGTGGCAGTATTTTGTGCTTGTTTATTTCCAGTGTTACCCTGCAACGTGAGATTTTATCGTGGACACGAGTAGGCTTTATCACGCCCTTCAGTATGACGTTTGAAATAAAAAATGTTGTCCTCCGTGTGTTTTTAACTCTTTGTGTGAACTACTTCAGCCGAGGTTTAATGTCTCCCGTGAAATAATGGCCGAAGAAATGATCAAAATAAAGCTTTTAAATACATTTCAGCTGTGATGCAGTTGACACATGCTTATCAGATGAACTGACATATCTCACCCGTATCACTGATGTCATTTTGGCCTGATAAACTGGTCTTGCAGCGTAAAAACAGAATGCATGGGCTGTAATAGCAATACCTGCCACCAGGGGTAGCCGTTTGCCACAATATCCAGTTTGCTTGAACGTCAACAGAGATGTTGTGCTTCCATTTTTAAAATATTTTGATAAAATCTTCACTTCCACGTTAAATGCTATCACTAAAGGTATTATTAGATATAAATATTTAAATATGGCACAATAGCTTTGTACCCCATGATGGCTTATGTTTTAAAGCTTTGTTTGTGTATGTGTGTCAAGTGAGTGTAGAGTTGGTGTGAGACGTACATTAAGGTTGTCTGACTCACAGCTTTTGCTTGTGTTTATCTCTCATTCATTGCCGTCAGGTGGAGCGTTGGAACAACAGGTTTAACCAGGTCTAACCAAGACCAAATGACAAACAGAGCGATTATGACACACGTTAGAAACTACAGAGAACACTCCCTGAACAGCTGAATGGAGAACTGGGATTCATCATAGACCCAGAATCATCTGCTATATGAAGTGCAACCAAAACTTTTGTCTTTAGCTGAAGACATTATTATTGAAACATATATAAAAACTATGACGCAGTCACATAAAGACACAATTCATAGGTATTAAACAGAGCTACAGCATGTTCACTGCGCGTCAAGTCAAACCCGGAAATCAAGTTCAGGCAGAGGGGCGGAGCAGCTGCAAATGCTGGGGCGGAAAAAGAGCGACTTCTCCTGCGAACATCAAGTTTCAGTCCCTCGAGGGAGATCTGCGAGAACCTGCTGCTTCATGACTGATGCTTAAACCTGCGAATCTAATGAAGAACCCATGAAGAGAAGAAACGCATGGCACGTATAATTAAAGCGCGCTCTTAAAGTTGTGACGAGAGTTGAGGCCGGAATTGTCGGTTTGGTTTTCATTTACCATTGATCGTTGTTTTTATAAAGTTGTGTTTTACACTTTTGTAAGAATTGTTATTGTTTTCGTGCTGGTGTTCAGAACATTCAGTGAGTGAAATAGACAAACCTGTTGTGGTTTTAAAAGATGCTCTTGCTTTGTGAAGGCAACACCCTCTGACAGGCATTAACACCGAAAGCATCCGATGGATCAGACTGTTGTCATGAATCGTTTGTGAGGGATTTCTGATGCTCACAGAAGTGTGAAATCTGCACGCTGTTATCACTGATATTAGACATTACAAGAATTTCACGCTGTTCACGTAAATTGCGTCTTCGTTCCGATTCCTCAAAAATGACCGTGAAACTGGACTTTGAAGAATGTCTGAAAGACTCCCCACGATTCAGGTAAGCTGTTTCTTCAATCTTAAGTGTATTGTTCATAAATCATCTTTGTTTATACCAGACTGTGTGTAAAGTTATGTTATTACACCAGACGATGTCAAAACAGTCTCATTATTCGCAGAATTAAAAGAGTTTTAAATTAAAAGCATTCCGCTTTAGCACATTACAATGACAAACATAACAGTCATGTGCAGTTAACACAAGGAACTGACGTAACAGATTTTTAGTCAGTCTGTTCTAGGATCAGATCAATTGGGTTTATTTTATTAAAGAGAGTTCGGGTGTGCTTGAATAGAGCTGGTCTCAGATCTGTGTGAAATGCAGGCACATGGGTTAGTTTAGCGCATTATCTCGTGGCACTGGAAAGAATTTCTGTCATATAGACGGAATGAATGGAAGCTGAGGAAGTGGACAGTGGGAGGGGACATCACGACACACTTTTCCTGAGGTTGTTTCTATTCCGTGTCTTTATCATGCAGAATAATAAGCTGTTATAGATTTTGTAGTTGTTTCTGAAACTGTAGTTTCAGGGATATTTTTATTATAGGTCTTGCTTTTTGTCGCTGTCAGCTTTTTCTCTCTGGTTTGGCTGTATACTTAGTGGGCAATGTAATGGAAAGTTTGATTGCCATGTGTTAGTGGCTGCAGAGAGCAGACTCAGAGGCCTTAGTTCCCAAATCACATCACCGCCAGACAGAAGGGCACATATATAAAGACCCAAAGTATACTGTATACATATATAATGACATGCAGTATACTGTATACATATATAAAGACTCGCAGCATACTGTATACATATATAAAGACACAAAGTATACTGTATACATAAATAAAGACACGCAGTATACTGTATACATATATAAAGACACAAAGTATACTGTATACATATATAAAGACTCGCAGCATACTGTATACATATATAAAGACTCGCAGCATACTGTATACATATATAAAGACACAAAGTATACTGTATACGTATATAAAGACACGCAGTATACTGTATACGTATATAAAGACTCGCAGCATACTGTATACGTATATAAAGACACGCAGTATACTGTATACGTATATAAAGACTTGCAGCATACTGTATACGTATATAAAGACACGCAGTATACTGTATACGTATATAAAGACAAGCAGTATACTGTATACGTATATAAAGACAGGCAGTATACTGTATACGTATATAAAGACTCACAGCATACAGTATACGTATATAAAGACACACAATATACTGTATACATATATAAAGACAGGCAGTATACTGTATACATATATAAAGACAGGCAGTATACTGTATACATATATAAAGACAGGCAGTATACTGTATACATATATGAAGACACACAGTATACTCTGTTATATAGTAGTTCATCTGTTATATAGAGATAAAGAACATGTGGTCTAGACCAAATGTGTGAAATGTAAAAAAGCATTCTTAATATGTAGATACAGAGAGCACATGCAGCAGTTCACAAATGCACAGATCTTGAGTCAGATGCAAGAGGGCCACTGACATGAACACGGCTGAGGTCGAGTTTACTTCAGACCAAAGCTGCCTCCGGTTGCTAAGTAACGGCAGGATAGTGGTGGGGAGCAGGAAGTGAGACGAGAGATACTGAAACGATAAACAGGAGACAGGAAGTGTGTTTCAGGGGTGGATTGCTGCGGAAACGACAAGTTTTTATCTAGCATACTTTCCTGCAGTAACCAATATATACATCCACAATGAGTGCACATCCATGTACAGTACACATTCCTTAGATATTATAATATATTATAACATATATTATAACAGGCTTAATGCCTGCATAGTGTCTTCATACTGTCCAATAAGATTATACCTTTTATTTTCATGTGTCGTGTGTGTTGGTCACCTGTTGTGTGTTAATAGGACGAGGTGAGTTTAGGCTGGACATTTAGTCTGTGTACTGTATGTGTGAGAGAGGAAAACCACAAAGACACAAGCTGTTATTCTGTGTGTTTGCTAAGAAAGGCTCTTCAGACAGAACAGATGAGAAGATCCTGACTCACTCATACAGACATACATTTCAGTACCTAATATATAAACACACCCACATTCATTAAAGCTACTTACTGTGAGCATTCAGTAATCTAGTGAGTTATTGTACAGATGTGTAAATCTTTACATTAGAAACTGAATGAAACAGCTTTGAAATCTGCACGTCTCCATTGATCTGTGTGTGTGTGATATGGTTTAACAGGGCAGAAATCGAGAAGGTGGAGGTGAATGTTAATGAATTGGAGACACGACTGGAGAAGGTGAGACCCAGTTTATCATTTTAAACAATAACAGAGCAGACCCTTGTGTTTACACTGACATCATAAAACAATGGTCTAAATACTGTTGCTGCAGGTTTGTATTGATTCAACCTTGAAAGGTTCAATTCCTCAATTTGTGGTGATGTTGTTGTGAAGTTGTGACTCTTTAATTTGGTGAATAGACGCAGTGTAATGCAGGGCTGTGAGAGGAACAGTAAAGAGGAATTACCCATTGAAAAGCAATTGACCACATTCTCCCACAATTTCCCTTCAGTACACAGATCAGCTTGTTCCAAACCAAACCATAGATCTCATTTTCATCTTAACAATTGTATTAGTTGTTTTTGCTCCTGCAAAATCAGTTTGTAAAGGTTTTGTGTGTTTTGAAATTACAGTTTCTATTATTGTGATATTATTTTTAAAAAAACCTTTGTGTAGTTGATCAAACAGTGCCACACTATGCTGGAGACGGGTCGGGTGTATTGCCAGAACAGTAAAAGCTTTATAAGTGGCCTGAAAGAGCTGGGACATCACTGTTCTGAGGACAGAACCATGGGCGTGAGTGTCTTAACAGTCTTATTGTAACTGATTTCAAATCAGCATTGCATGCTATACACAGAAACACATGCAGGGTATCCTGAGACTGTACAGGAACATACAATCACCCATAATAGTGTCCAACTAAGAGCAATGTGATATTGAATGATCTGTATGCTCACAGGACATAATGAATTCAACTACCAGTGTACAAAACATGACATGAGCATGTATGTAGTATACAGAGTGATGTGTGTAGATATTAAAACACACCTGAACCTCAACATGATGAAAATGTCACAATGTTTAATTGAACAGATTTACCTTCATTTTACTTTAACCTTCACACTGGGAGCACAGGAAACCTGTATGAGTAGAACCAATGAAATGTTTGATAGGACAGTTAAATAAAACTGACAGGAAAATACAAATGGCAGATGGAAGTTCTTGGTTATCTGTAATGTGTATATTAAATTTTATATTAGGTTGTGAACAGAAGTTGTCTCTTTTCCAGGAGTGTTTTGAAAAGTTTTCCAGAAAACTGTCGGACATCCTTAGTGCCCAAGAGGTGAGTCAAGCTCTTCCTTTTCACTGTTGCTAATAGCAACCAGCATGCCAGCAGTCAGTGTGGCGATGTGTTCCTCAACGCACTTTTACTCTTAGCTCGTGTTCCACTTTTCAATGAGTTCTGTCTCTCTCACCAGGAGGTGATCGAAACCACACAGAAATCTGTGAAGCTGAAACTGCAGAATTTTGTGAAAGAGTAAGTTAAGTTTATTTCTTTTGGCGGAGTGTGATTAAAGATATGGGTTTTATCCTGTAATAGTGTTTGTACCTGATATAAATGGACTGGCATCGTTCTGACTTGTTGTGCATCAGATACAGTAACTAACTTCTCTTCCTTTTAAGTGACGTGAAGCGTTTCAAGGACGTGCGGAAGGAGTTCGAGCGCAGCAGTGAGAATCTGGAGGCAGCACTGAACAGGAACGCTCAGGCCCCACGGGGAAAACAGCATGAGGTGGAGGAGGCCAGCAATAACCTGCTGAATGCACGAAGAATCTTCAGATCAGGGGCACTGGACTATGTGCTGCAGGCAAACAATCACAAACACATACGCACTCTTTTACATGCAAACACAGCTGCATGCATGGACACACACGGAAGAACATACATTTGGGCTAAAAACAAGTGTTTTTTTGTACACCAGAATAAACAGAATAAATCCCTTGTACATTGCTTCTCATTGCGTTCTCATCTCACAAGTTGCTATGGATACAAGCATCCGCTGAAAGAATAACTATAACAGTAAAAGTTAGTTGTCATATTATTTGTTATGTTGTTATTTGAAGAACTCCAGTGAAGTTTTCCTCATCTTAAAATACCACAAACGCAGCTGTGTCTAGTACAGACAGATTTTCAGCCTCTGATTGTTGCTTCTCTCTCTCATGTAGATTAATGTCATTGAGTCAAGGAAGAAGACTGAAATTCTGATGGCGGTATGTTATATACTATATGTTAATACTGTGATACAGAGTTCTGTTATTATTACTTCAGCTGAATGGAAACGAATAGTCATATTTGTTTGTTGTGTGTGTGCTTGTTTTGTCAGATACTTTCTCTTATGGAAGCCCAGAGTCTGTTCTTCCAGCAGGGTTACCAGTCACTCACAGCACTGGAAAACTACCGCAAACAATTAAGTGAGGAGGTGAGAAATCTGTCTGTCTAGATACACAAGCACTGGATGTGTGTGTGTGTGTGTGTGTGTGTGTGCGCGCGTGTGTACTGCATGAGTACATGAACAGGAAGTGAGGTAGAAGTGTGAAGTACACAGAGAAACACACTAAGAGTTGCTTGTAAGGGGAAACATCAAATTCATCAGGTAGCAGCATTGAAACTACAGAAGGGTTCGATTGAATGACACCGTGTGATGAGAGGAATGTGATGCCACTTTCAGGAATCACATGATGACCCATCATGGCAGGAAGTTGCCTGCCAGAGAGAGCAACAACAGGAAACGGCATGCATCACACACTGGTTTGTGTGTTGGCACATACTTTTAAACTAACACAACAGTCAACAGGCTTGAAAATGTTACATGGTAAAAACAAGCCCCACTGCAGATTTTTAAATCTGTAAATTGAAACATCTGCTAACCTGTGTTCAAATCAACTTAAAAATGATTTTTTTCTTAGATTACTTGCACGGTTACTGTATTGTACAATATTATCTACACTAATATTATAACTCTGGTATTTCAGAACCTGCAGTAATTGTGCATGTATTAATACATTTAGATGTTTGTATTTTTCAAAGGCGGTTTCGATTTATCACTAGTTACTTGATGATACTGTGGAACTTGAAGTTATAATGTAGACGTTTTAGACAGGAAACTTACTCACCTTCTACTGGCCTGCGAAAACCACAAAACCTGCTTATAACTTCCTGTCAGCTCAGGAAATGGTGAAAAGCGAAGCAGCACAAATGTCATGAGAGATGTCAAGAGTCTGTTCAAAGCAACCGAGGTCTTAAGACTGATATGAGCCACAGTTTGTGAAAAAAGAAGGAAATATGGGGATGTTTTCAGGGGATATTGAGAAAATTTAAGAGGGTGTTTTTAAAATAAGAAAGTTAAAGTGAAAATGGAAAATGTCGTTTGATGACATCACAGGACAGAGTGGAGGAGAGTGGGAGAGAGAGCAGGACAGTCAGTGGGAGATAAGTGAAGGTGGTTTTCTTGACCTCCTCTTGATATAGGACAGAGAACTGAAGACGTACCAGCATGTCTTACATCCTTTCTTGTTTAGTTAATTCAGAGTGACATGCACTTTCACACGTCATTGTCGTCCAAAAACCTGCCGCACCCAAAATGTACTACAGTTATAACTCCATTACTGTCATAACTGATGATGAGAAAAGAATCTGGAATCTCTTAATAACTACATACAGAAGTAAGGATTCAGCTTAAGTCTTGAATTTATAATTATATGATGTACAATAAACTTCCATTCTAAGATCCAGTTGAATGTCTCTCACAGCACATAGCTGAAGATGATGGTCCAAACCTCAGTCTCCATCTTTTCACCATTTTCTGTCCTTCTGTCTTCATACACAGCAGGTCAAAGTGTCCAGTTCTGTTTTTTGTTTTGTTAGGGTTGTTTTGTTTTTGTTTAATAATAATAATGTGAAATCATCTCTCTCTGTCTCTCTCCAGTACACTCAGCTGGTCCTGAATTCTGCAAGAGAGAAGAGGGACATGGAGCAGAGACATGCTGCCGTCAAGAAAAAGGTACAACACAAAGACACTGTACTTCCTGTACACAAACACACTGTATATGTATGTATGTAAAGGATGATGTGTTTGCGTGTCTCCAGGACGTGTCGTATGATGACTCCATTATGGACTTCAGCCCTGATGCTCCCAATGGCATTGCAATGGAAGGTTACCTGTACAAGAGAGCCAGCAATGCGTTTAAAACATGGAGCAGGTACAGCACTGTTGCACTCTCTGTCTCTCTCCATAGAGCAGTTTATTTCATGAAAACTACAATTAAACCCAAAAATTATTTTCATAAATCAGTATTTCTGTCATTTTATTTTGGTTAGATGACGTAATACCCTAGAATTATGTTCTTAGTTTGTTTTTATTTCTTTGGCTGAGTAATGAGTGATATTGTCTGGTGAGATTAATAATGGCATGTCTGATTGAATTATTAATACTCGTGTGTGTGTGTGTGTGTATGTGTGTGTGTGTGTGTATGTGTGTGTGTGTGTGTGTGTTCATGCTGCAGGCGCTGGTTTTCCATTCAGAAAAACCAGCTGGTTTACCAAAAGAAACATAATGTAAGTATCAGAATGTCTGAGAAAGATTAACTGGTATCTAGCATTAACCAGTAACCACTAATAACAATGATATCAACATGTTTCACACACACACACACAGGACAGAAAAATCATATGTATTTTTACAGATATTCTGTAGATAACTATCATATGGTTTGTGTCTATTTGTATTTAAGACCATGTTGATATTGTATAAACATACCACAACTTTCAGAGCACAAATTAAAGATGTCCAGCACACACAGGTCACATACAGTTTTTACAATCTCTCTCTGTCTCACAGGAGCAGCTCACTGTTGTTGTTGAGGATCTGCGTTTGTGCACCGTGAAGCCCTTCACAGAACAGGAGAGAAGATTCTGCTTTGAGGTCGTCTCTCCCTCCAAGTGAGTCTGTCAGTGTGTGTGTGTGTGTAGACTGGGCTGTCAGAACTGATGTTTTAAAGTGTAATGTGTACACCGGAGTGGAATATTATTCTGTTTACCTTTAGATATTACTGTAAAACTGTCTGTAAATGTTGTGCATGTGTGTGTTTGTGCATATGCGTGTGTGTGTGTAGGAGCTGTTTGTTGCAGGCTGATTCAGAGCGACAGCAGCAAGGCTGGATCAGTGCTGTCCAAAACAGCATCGCCTCAGCATTCCAGGAGAGAAGAGACGACACTCTTAGCCCTGTAAAGAACACACACACACACACACACACACTTTCCTGTCACTTTTATACTCAAATAATGATTTTTTCTATCACCACCCCTAAACCTAATATGAACAAAACTTTATAGCTTTTTTTAGCATGTTTTTATTATTTTGTAAAGCAATTTCTCCTTGGGGCTAATTGGCTTGTCCCCTCAGTGTAGCGGATTTCAGGTTTTACCAGGTTATACTCATCGTGGGGACATGTATGTTTGTTTTAAGTGAACATTTGTGTGTGTGTATCAGAGAGATCGCTGTAGTTCAGTGTCTGGGGGAAATGTGCGCTTGAGTGGAGGAGGGGAGCCGGAAACCTCTGGTCGGGAGGCGCTGGAGGAGGTGCAGGCCATCCCAGGGAACGGGCAGTGCTGTGACTGTGGAGAACCTGGACCTGACTGGGCCTCCATCAATCTGGGCATCACACTGTGCATCACCTGCTCTGGCATACACAGGTAACACACACACTCTGATACCTACACACACAGGTAACACACACACACTGATACGTACACACACAGGTAACACACACACTCTGATACCTACACACACAGTTAACACACACACACTCTGATACCTACACACACAGGTAACACACACACTCT
>JAZGTI010011463.1:0-16608 GCA_036877585.1 Botia kubotai
TAAATACATTTAAAAACAAACAGCTGCCGACCGCTCGCCATAAGTACGCGTTAACAACACAAAAGCACCTATGGGAACGTGTTACCTATGATTTTGTAAAAGATATTTGGTTTTGGCTTAGTGTTTGCATGTGTCCAACATGAAAAACGTTTGTGCGCTTTACCAGGTGATTAAACCAACGGCTGTTTTATAATGACCCTTATCACATTGGCATTTATAATTTTTATTTCTGAAAGATTATATAATTTAGTAATTAGTTATTCGATGTTCATTCAATGAATTTATGATATAAAACACGATGGTAAGATTTTCGTTGCCAAATAACCACAGTTATTTGTTTGATTACGTAGGCTATGTTGTCCTTTTGTCACAGTAAAAGTGTAGTAACCATGTTTGTTGGTGGATTGATTACCATTGTATAGCCATAATTTGATTGCAAATACAAAAATCATTTTTTTAGTATAACTATGGTTCATTTACATGAGGACGAAGGCGATTTAATATACTTAAAGCCTACAAGTGAGAAAATTGCAAAACCAAGTTGTCCTCCTTTGAAGACAATAATATAATAATGGTTGGTAAAACAAGATTTAAGATTTGCCAGGACAAAGACACAGATACAGAATAATTAAAGACTGATTGATTGGTAAGCATATATTTGATCAATATAACATCTAACTATTTGATGCAATAAAACCTTATATTTATATTGTCATTTTAAAGTCCCCTAACAAAAAAGTCATACAACAACATATATCAGATGCGTTTTCATTATGTCCAATAAAAGCCCAGATAATTTTCTTCATTGTACTGCAGTATTATTATTTTTACGATTATTTAAACGATTTAAATCAGCTCCGTCTAATCAGCCTCGTTTACAGTCACTTAAAACTGACAGAAAACGTTTCTCCTTGTGATAGATGTTTGGCAATTTGTAGGATCATGCAGGTATAACGTGGGAAAAACATGCACATAAAATCTGGAAATGGCAAAATGATGTCTGGAGGAAACTCTTGCGCGAACTGTGCTTTTAGCAATCCTAGAGGTTGGATCAAATCATCCAAATACGAGTGCAGGTAAAAAGGCAAACTACAGCTTATCATGGAATGTGTTTTATTTCAACAAAAAATGCATTAAAAGGGTGTCACGTGTAATTCTTTGCCAAGCCTCCTTAAATAAGTCTGAAATCTGAGCTTTAGTTTACAAACACACATACAAATTTTTTAATAATATGTTTTAATAAAGGGCAACGATGTCAATTTTCCTAGGTCGGACATCACTTCTGGCCAACAAGCCAACAGTAGCAGAGCAACGTCAGAGTAGTTAAAACATATATAACGGCGACTAGATCAAACGCCCATCCACACAGGTGTGAGTTCTTGCACAGTTGCGACGGTCGCGTGCAGGTGCACAACACCTGCCACTCCCGCGAGCTCACTTGGTCACAGCGAACATCTGTGGAAGGTTTATTCAGTAAGACGAGTGTCTAACGCCAACTGGCTGGATTGTTTCCACGCATCTCACGCTTGAATGTATTAATCATGGGGAATAGTTCTGGCAAAGTGTTACCTGAGTCCTCAAAAGGTGGATATTTCTTTCCGCTCAAATCTGTGGTGTGCTTCAGGAAACACGAAACGTTTGAGGAGTTTAAATCGAAACAGCGAGATTGCCTTTGGGGTTGGAGAAGAGATACGAGAGCATCTAAAGAAGAAGAGTTCAAAAAAGTGAGAGAATCGGTTCATATAGAGGAGAGGATGAAAAATCCCAACGCCAAATTTCGTGCAAAGTTTGACCCCCGTGTCACAGCAAGGTACTTACATTGCAATGGCATGCTACCGTACTTTGCCGTAGGTTACTATCTGTGCAGTGCATAGTATGATTAGCGTACATGTGCAAAATGTATAAGTTTGTGTAACAGTATGTTTCTCCTATGATTTGTCAAGTTCAACATTTTATTTCTACTGAGGAAAAAATTTAAAGAAGCAATTAATAAAAGCAAAATAAAATTAATAAAAAAGCAAAATAAAATGATATTACTTCTCATGTTGTTCCAAACCGTGCTTTAAAAAAGGCTCCTATTTTGGGGTAAGGAACAAAAGAAAAAAATACGTTTCTTGTTAGTGATTTGTTCCAGAAAATTTTTCGTTATGCTGGCTAAAAGTCTCTTCACATCCTGATAGCAAGTAATCTAAATGTATTTATATTATGTATTTTATTTATTGTGTATTTATATAAATATTATGTATTTATATGTCATCAATGCATATGATATGTTCGTCAAATATGATGTCACACTAGCCTGGCAAACTATGTATTTGCTTCACCTTTATGTGTATTGGATGAGGCGTCGCTTTGGAGAGTGCTCTGAAGAGAGGGTGGGATCTTACCAGTTCTAAGTTAGATTGTTTATGCCAGTCTCTCCGGAATTGCCTACCCTTCTTGTATTATTTTAGTTGGATTAAACATGACATGTCAATTAAAGATATTTGCTGTAATTAAATGCTTTACATTTATTAGTTTATCAATATAATGTAATGTAAACCACTCTTGCCAGACTAAAATAATGAAATTTAATTTATAAAATTAACATAACGTCATTCAGTTTGATTTAACCTAATACCGAAGCACAATCGTCTGAAAAAAAGCAGGCACTTCAGGTCTTATGCTGTCTGTGTTCTAATACCTGTTCACATGCTGTGCTGGTGGCTTTTTTATAGGTATGACATTAAAGCTCTGATTGGCCGTGGCAGCTTCAGCCGTGTGGTTCGTGCTGAGCACAGACGCACACGGCAACCCTTTGCCATCAAGCTTCTGGAGGTCAGAGGTCGGGAAGGTCACAATGCTTGTCAAACGGAGCTCGGAGTCCTACGTCGGGTCAACCACATTAATGTCATCCACCTGGCTGAGGTGTTCGAAACACCACATCGGGTCTATCTCATTCTTGAGCTGGCCACTGGAGGAGAGCTCCTGGAACGTGTAGTCGCCCAGGGGGCCTTTAGGGAGCGTGATGCCACCAGGGCCTTGACGATGGTGGCCAACGGGCTGTGCTATCTTCACACACTGGGCATCATTCACAGGGACCTCAAACCAGAGAACCTGCTGTATTACCACCCGGGACAAGACTCACGATTAATCATCACCGACTTTGGGCTTGCCTGCTGGGACAAGAGCACAGCAAAGAGAAGAGATATGCAGAATTGCAAAGAATATGTCAAATCAGAGAGTAAAACTGATGTTTTTAGCAGTTCTCGGAGTGCTAGAGAAACTAAGGACAGCGATGCTTCTAGTGATCATATGACTACAAATATTAATCAAGGGGCAGTAGGGACAGACAAAACTAAGGAACCAAGACCAAGCTCTTCTGAGATTCAAAAGGCCGGTCCATTTCTTCAAAAAGCAGATGATGCAAGTGGCACAACGCATGACACAGACTTTCACAGCTGTATTGACTCCACATGTAATGCTATTGGTGAAAGTAAAGACTGGGCCGTTAGGACTCTTTGTGGGACACCGGAGTATTTAGCCCCTGAAATGGTGGCTAGAAAACCCTATAACAGCGCTGTGGATTTGTGGGCACTGGGGGTCATCACTTATATCCTGCTCAGTGGCTCCCTGCCCTTTGACCAGAACAGTCAACCACGCCTCCTCAGGGCTATCCTCAGGGGCAACTACAGTTTCCATGGCAGTGTAAGTATCATAATACCTTTTCTTTTTGCAGTGACAGAGGAGAGAGAGATAACACAGGGCCGTTTATGCCTTTCATACAGTCATTTTGGTTGATGCGATTGTAAGTGAACAGTTTGCTGTTTACATTGAGTACACACATCTCGTATATGGGTCACTTGACGTGTGTCTCAAATGTGCCTCTTCTGACTGCTTTTGACTGGATTTTGTTGAAAGGAGGGTCTCAGATGATTTGACAACATGCTTCACTTGTTGGCAATGTTTCTACTAAGGCAATGTTTCTCAACAAAGGGGCCAGGGCCCACAAAGGTACCTTAACAAACTTCCAAGACGGCCTCAGGATTTTACAATAAAACAAGTGTAATTAATAAATAATGAGCTAATTTAAGCTAAACCATTACATTTACATTTTTTAGCTGACGCTTTTATCCAAAGCGACTTACAAAGTCAAGATAATTCTTATTGTTTGGTTATTTTTATAATAAATATTTGTCTTTCTAGTTATGCCAAGTTCTGGAATATTTAACTGGGTAGAAATTGTAAGTAGAAGGGCCTTCAAGTATTGTTGTGGACAATGGGGTGCCTTGAAGTCAAAAAGGCAGAAGATCCACTGATCTGAAGGAGTGTTTGATGAATAGGAATGTTTAGAATCAGCCGTGCCTAGACACACTTGAAGTGAACCGGCAGAAGGCTTGAAACATTCAGCGTTCAACATTCAAGTATAAATCAAAGGCGTGTGTCTGGGAGGTTAAATCTGGTCACCTGTGTAAACAGCCACCAGCTATCTGACTGATGTGTTGCCCACCCACAGTATGTTAGCTTGCCTTTCAAGTTTCAAGTGTGTGTGTGTCTATGTGTGTGTGTGGTGAGAGGTATAATCAGAGGGGAAGGAAAGGTGCACCACGGGGCTTTTATCACCTTTTTTATTACCCCCAGCGTTTAGAGGCATGAAATTATAGGTGCAATACTACAACAAAAATTGCTGTACTCTTCAAGGGAAAAAAGTCATAGAGCTTCTTATAATCTTGCTGCTCTGAGACACTAAATTCATGTTGGGATTATTATTGTTGTGGCCTGGACACTATGATACACTATGAGTCGCAATATAATTGGTGATTGTGGAGCAGGAACATAATAAGTGGGTTTATACCTGCTAATGTCTTGCCTAACACCCTGAATCTAGACATTTACATTCATGCATTTGGCCCACACTTTTATCCAAAGTGACTTTGTAGTACATTCAAGTTATACATTTTGTCAGTACATGTGCCTGGGAATTGAACCCACAACCTTTGCACTGCTAACACAACGCTCTACCAACTGTGCTACAGGAACACGTTGAGGCACATGACGAAGGCAGCCACAATACACAATACAAAATAAAATAATATTTTTTCCTAATGTTGGATTTCTTTCTTAAAGCGAGAACCTATTTCATAAACCCAAACTCTTTGTGGACCCTGGTGAAGGACTTTTCTTTTTAATTGAACTGCTCTCGCTCTGGTAATAACAAAGCAGACAGCAAATCTCCTTCTTTCTTAATGTACTTTGTACAATGCTTGTGTGTGGTCTGTACAAGTTTAACAGTTACTATACTAAAATTGGAAGCCGTACAAATGGATATGTTCTGCGACTCGCATTAAATCATAATCATGCATCATTATTTATTTACAATCAATTAAAACTATTAAATCAATTAAAGTTAATCAATGCAACTAATTCAATGTAGGCACATCAGATCAATCAAGAATACAGCACTACAAAAGTTGAAAAAGAACTAAAATATATGGACAGAACATTTCTCATTAAAGTTTGAATCTGTATTCAATTTGTATCAATGTCTTGTGGCGATTTTGAAAGCCATGCCATGATGTTCAATTATAAAGTAGTCAGCCTTCACTCATAGGTTAAACACACACATACACAGAGCACAATCCATATTTCTGCAGATATATAAGCACATGAATACACAATAACTCCACAGGATAGATGATAGAATGAACTGTGAAAACCAGAGTTAGTCATTCGGCTCCTGCTGTTTTATTGATGTCAGATTTTTCTCCCTTTTCCTTCTTGAAATTGGTGGATTCTTTTATCGGTTAAGACAGACCACGGCAATACTAATGGACTTACATTTTCCTGGTGAGGTTATGTCTGTCACACTCTCTGTGCTTCTGTGTGTGTGTGTGTGTGTGTGTGTGTGTTTGAATGAAACCTGCTCCTTTAAATTCCATTCGTCAGCAGCCATCTTGCAATTGTCAATTTCATGGCTGATTAATTGTCATCACTGTCTGTGTGGGTGTGTGAGAGAGAGAGGAATGAGGCCCAAGCCTTGCTTATTGATTCAATGCAAAGACACATAAGAAGACTGCAGATATTTCTTCAAGGGTTCTTTTTTACTGTATAGGTGTGAATGTCCAGTTCCACTTCATCTTTCTAGGATACATTTTCAGCCCAACATTGAGTTTATATAAACTGCCTTTCTTAGAAACTTTTTTAGTCGATAACATTCAAAATATAATTTTATTGCTATTTATTTTCATGTATAATATCACCAAGTCATTCTTGTAAGATTTCATGTCTTTCTTCACAAAGTTCAGACCATTAAAGAACCAGAACAAAGATGTTCTTTTTTTAAAGAACTAGTTCTAAATGGAACCTTTCGAAACATTCAATTATTCTTACATCCTTTTTTGCTGTTTTCCTTCCTGCTACAACTTAAAAAAACCTCTGAACGCTTTTCTGATACTGCAGATGTTCATTAACTCCTTCAAATTAGCAACGAGTTGCAAACCGATTGAAAATCACTGACATTTATTGACTAATGTTCCTACATTCAGACAGCGGTGAGGCGAAAATGCCACGTTCTGTATCTAATATGGTTTAAGAGGGAGAAGTGTTTGTAGTGTAGGTCTGATGGTTGCTGGTCCAACCTTTATTCAGCCGGTATCTGTTTGTGTACTCGCTGACATTTACAACTGTAGTTCTGCCGTGTTACTGGATTCAGTCATGAGTTAATGCTCAACACTAAGACTGAATGCAAAACCTGAAATGAACGTGAAAGTGGTCTGAAGTATCACACAGGACAGTGGGGACAGCATGGGTCACTGCTCTAGGTAATAGAGGAAGGTTGTGAGCTGAATTACCAAGTTAAGTTACTGATTGAGGGGGAGAATATTGATACGATCACCTGCAAGTACAAAGAGGTTAGCCAATCATAACAGATGTCTTGTTATACCTTATACAAGTCTTAAATGAACAGTAGTAAAATCAGCATGTTTAATTTAAAGGTTCACAGGGAGGGTAGAAAATGGTCTTGTAAAACTAAATTACAACTGGCATAAGTGAATGTACATTGGCTCAAAAATGTATTTGGAACTCAAGCCCACACTTTAAAATGATTTTTACTGAGTAGCTTCTGCAAACAAATAATGCTGGATGTGTGATGATCACTTTAAAAATACTCAATATTAACAAAATCTTTCTGTCTTAGCCATGGAACTCTGTATCTACATTGGCCAAAAGTTTCATTGATCGTCTGTTGACCTTTGACCCTGAGGGCCGAATGACTGCTGAGGAAGCTCTGAAACATCCGTGGCTGGTCAGCATGGCAGCTTGTTCCTCTAACAAGAACCTGCACCGATCCATATCCAGAAACCTCCAGCAGAGGGTGTCACACGCTTCCTCTCGGTGCCCCAGCTCAGGCTCACGCTTGGCGCTGATGTCAGGGTCAAGGCCGGGGTCTGCTCCACGGTCAGGGCTTGGCAACAGATCACAGTGCAGCTTGAAGATCACTACTTAAAAGATCACCACAAAAATCATGTGATCTGAAGGGTCAGGCATAAATGTTTCATTTGTTTTTTAGACAAATATAAATTGCCTACCTATGGAATTTAAAAAATAAAATTGTGAAATTATTAAATAGATGGGTTTGACTGGATAGTCAAGGAATAGCAGTCAAGCATATATGGCAACTTATTTAATACTGTAGAACATTCGACTGGTAGTGCAGAAATACAGCTTTGTGTGCATCTATACTATGTGCTAGTTGCATTCATTTTTTTAAGAACTTCAGTACATTTATCATTGGCGGTCTGCCCAGAGATGTTTAACAATCTGCTCTATAAAAAGAAAATCACAGGTCAGCACCTCAAGTCTGCTCTCTTACATTCATTCCTTCATTAATCAGATGAGTATGAAATGATTAAATATATTCTGTTTTAAAATACACACTTTGCACCCCTGGGTTGCACACCAAACTAAAAAAATAATTCTCATGAAGTGTAATATCAAACAGGATCACATTTGCACAGTTTGTCATATTAAGATTTTTTTTTTAACGACACCATGCAGACTGGTTGTGTCATTAACAAGTCAAAAGTGTGTAACTCCGTTAAACACTTAAAACTTGCTTTGAAAAGTATGAATGTGTTAGATAAACTTGTGTTAATGCATCTAATTGTTTTTTTTCCTGGCCATTGTTACAGTGGCCTTTGGTTTACTGACAGCTATCATCACAACTGGCGAATTATTCAGCCTGAAAAGTTGTAAAAGTGAGTAATTTTTTGTGAGTAATCTTTTGAAATTTAAATAATTTTCTGTATGGGTGCTTGATTTGGTTGTAAATGATGTTGAAGAGGGGGATCTAGAAAATAGGAAAAGATTGCCCTCTACTGGAGCATTATTCAGTTGCCTGGAAATACATTGTGCTTTGTTCACTACATACATACATTATTGTACAATGTTGATTGACATTAATGGTTCTTTTAAACCGGTATATATCTTGTTTAAATTTACCCACATTTTAGGATGTAAACCTCTTGTAAGTTTGCACAATAAATACATTACAGCTTTACATTTACTGCGCAAGAATCAACAGACAGTATAGGGTATATCATGTACAATATACAGTACACTCTAGTCACACTGTGTGGAGACCTGCAGTGTGCTATAAATGATTCAGGCCATTTAAACCCATAGTCTGACAACACTCACCGTCCTTCACAAAAGGAAGATTTTCACCTTGGGACACTATGTATGTTAGTTTAAGTGTATACATAAAAGCCAAAAGGTCAAAGGTTAAAATCCCACAAGCAGGAACATTAAACATGCTTGTTCAATAAACTCTTGCTATTGTGTCCTAGAGCAAGGAACAGTTTACGGAAAAATGTCTTAATTCATCTTTGTTGTTCCAAACAAATACTGTAATAAGGTACAAAAGTATTATTTTGTGTATTGGGTGTAGCATTACAGTCCAGGATGTAATGTATACAGTAATATGCAAGCATGTGCTGTCCAAATATTCTGTTAAATAGGATAAGCCTCAGTGACTGTTTTAGGATTTATTAGGATTTTAAAGCAGGAAATGGTTGTGTTTGCCCTTTGCCAGACTAGACTGTAAGGAATTGCGGTATGCTGGTTCACGTTCTTTTATTTCAACTCTGGTTAAAACAGCGCCACCTGGTGCTTATATCACACTACTATCCACACATCACTGCACTGAGCAGATGAATACCCTTTAATTAAACCACTGAACACCAGCTACCTGCCTGTCTATATTTGTTTAAGATCTTATTGGAATACGTTTTTACAGCTTGGGTTATCTGAAATATCATAACACGAGGGCAAATAAAAAAAGCAGAATGTTCACAATTTTGACCGCCGGATGGCGCATTGAGATACGCTTCTCGCAAATCACGTGATCTGAACTGTTCCCCATCTCGGCAAATGTAGGGACTGGCTGCTGGTGTTAGCTCGTAAACTATGACAGCCAGAATAGCACAACTGGACATCATAGAATGTCAAGGGTTTTTATTATGCAACTGCTGCATTAACACTTTTATTTCTAGATAAAATAACTGTGCCATAATGTGCTGATGACCTCTCGAAAAGGTGTAAATTTTATCATTTAATGTCAGTTAGCAAAACATTATTTTCCCCCATCCTGCAATAGAGTCAATTAAAATGCAGGCACCAAACTTACCCAGGGATACATACAGAGAAGACGGGATGTTTGGAACGAGTAAATGCCTCCAGGGAAGGTGTTTCATAACAGAAACAAGCTCTCACTGTATACACGAGACTATGGGAATTATGGGCTTATTATGTATGTCAGCTTTTTACTTTTTGTATACTATACACACACATGCTGTGTTACTTAAACATTTCATCACAACAATATAAAAATATTGATTTCCATAAAATAATGGTCTGTTATTACAAATGATGACTCTGATTTAATATTCACACAGCTAAAATTACATTAAATGACAGTCTACAGTTTATAGATCTGGGCTGTAACATAAATATTACAGGTTACTGAGATCACTCTGAGCACAGCTGTGACCTTTCAGTACTTTTTAATTTTAAATACATTTAGAAATTAAACAATTGTGTGCTAAAAGCCCCCATTGCTTCAACACACACATACTGACTTGGACAAATGGAAACAGAACACACACATAAACTATTAAAATGTGCCATTTGTGCAAACAAAGGTAGACAAATGTGTAGAACTGGAGGCTAGAGTGGTAAATTGCAGCTCGTTTCCTGTCAGTTGTGTTAAAGTTGCATGTAAAGAGTCATAAAGCTGTGACTGCATGTTGTGACAAGCCCTACATAATCTCACATTACAGTTCACTCATTCTAGTTTAAGACTGTGTGTCTTTACTGTTTTAATAAGCTACATGATATACACCTTGTCAATGGACCTATCTATCTATCTATCTATCTATCTATCTATCTATCTATCTATCTATCTATCAGGACTATAAATAAATGATTATAATCTAAATAAATTTGATAGGATGTTTTACCTGCTCGTCAAACTTTGTATTTGCATACTTCCACGCACAATTGAAAGAGGCGTGGCTTTTAAGAGCCGTCTGAAAAGAGGATAGGATGTTATGCTTTCTGCTAGGTTGCTATCGTTAGCCTCCCTGAAATCGCCAACCCTGCCTTTAAACTTTGATTCTGTAAGCCACACCCCCCTGCCGGCCTTCTCTCAAGAGTTCTGCGAACCCCGTTGCCCTCCACAGGTGATCGGTGTCGCTTTCCAACCAATAAAGACGTCAAATGGATTAACCCTTTATCGGACAAGTCAGATATTTGTACGAATCTGTATCGATCTGGACTTCATCGTAAAACAAACGCTTGCTTGATTCTTTTTCGCCAGCAGAGCAGAATTTAGTTTAACTGAAGTAAAAGCGCAGTTGATCAGTGCGCGATGGCGCCGTCGTTGATATTTACGCACGGATTATTACGTGATCTCATATATGCAGTCGGATTTACTCCACCACGGTTCTGCTGCAGTAATGATCCAGATTCCATAGCCAAATATGAAGATTTCAGAGTTGGACATGCGATTGGTGTGTGTGCGTGTCCTTTATGTCGAACTGCCCAATCCCCGGTTTTGGGAATCTTTGGAAATCTAGTCTTGAAATGTTTAAAATGAATTGTCACCATCCACCCTGGTGGTTGAACGGGTAAGTTACATTTATTTATCCCAATACTTTTATGGGCAACTTTTATCGGTGGATTAAAGCATTATGAGATCCCAATGCCAGATTATGCGGTTCCTGGTTTGGTCAAGAGCTATTATGATGTAAATAAACTGGCAGGACAAAATGAGATCTAACTGTGGCCTGTTGTGTCGTTTCAGACTTTTTCTGATTCATATTTTAAAGAAATCCGTAAATTTCAGAAGAACTTTTAATACTTAATTAAACGCAGTACATGACACGCGTTTGAACTTGAAATACATTAAATTTGCTTTTAAACATGAACTTCCTTAAATAAGGGTTGCTCTTGTTTTCCTGCCAGCGTTTTTTTCCTGTTCGGACCTCTGAGGCTGAACACACAAATACGTTGTACTTTATACAGATACATATAAAAAATAACATTGTGTTTATCCATTTGGATATTTTTGTCTTTTAATTTGTAGCATTTTAAAACAGAACAAAACGATTGCACCCTTGTCAGTCTTCTTTCATCGGTCCTTCGGTTTCCTCGTCTTGTAAGCTTTCTTGAGTGCATACATATTGAATTTGTTTGTATTTCTTCAATATTCATTGTGGACGTGCTTAAACGAACGTCTCACTTAGTTTTTAATACGCATAGTGTTCGTGTCCCTTCACGAGAGTTTATGGGGATACAAAAGCTTTAAAGTCATATTGTTTGGAGATATGCATTAATATATAGCAATATATCGCTGTTTGAAAGACCACCGGCTATTAAAGGACCTGAAATACTAAGTAGTAGTTCAGACGCCATTAATATGATCTTTATTCTCTTTTCCCGACGAGTCATTCAGTAATTATAAGGCTTAATTTGAAAATCACAGGGCTCGACAGTCTGGTGCCTTCGCTAATACCAGTGTGTGTTATCATGTGTGATCATGACCCCTTTTAGCGCAAATAACGAAATTGACCCCCCCAGTCCACATATATGATCTCATTTTGGCTGACACAGTGATCGTCTCAGAGGCGGAGCCTAAGTTTTTTGATACGATATGTTAATACAACCCAGCCCAGGATACATAGAATGTATAATATGGATGCATATTTGTGTATATAATGTATTAGCATTTATTAGCATATATAGCATACATATCAGTTATACAGTGTATCCTTATAAAAACATTTAAGTCCAAACGTTAAGTAAAAATGATTCTGTTCTGTTTCTGACTTGGCCTCATTTCAGCTTTATCTTTCAGTTTTTGTGGTGCATTTTGGCCTGGGTTGCTTTGTGATCCTACCACACTGTATTCCAGATGTTTTTACATGACTATTCTTACGACAAAAAACATAACTAACTTTAAAGTGGATCTCAGGACTAAATAATAAACAGAACTACTTTAACATGCTTATAGACTAAACAGGGTGAGACTACTGGAGGAAGTAGATCTAAGTACATCTGTTTTTGTTCATTGTTTGTCCTTTCCAGTGACCTACCTTTCAAAATACTTCTTATTTTCATGTCCTTTCCTTGTAAAGAGGACTTTTGTGTTTATAGACAAAAAATAACAAGATGCTTTCAGAGTGTGCAAAGTTGAACTGTGGCATTACTATAATTATTGACAGTAAAATAAAAAAAAACCGTGCAGGACATTAGATTACCTAATCATGTTAAATTAAATTTAAAACCCCCCACCTCAACTCACTCATTAAGAAAAAGTAAGTCCCCTCCCGCCACCTACATTCTGTAAACAAGTGGCATCTGATTGTTCCCCCACAACAAGATACCAGATCACTCTCGACGTTATAAGATGTTCACATATTCTGTTCCTTCCTAGTAGAACAAGCTCCCAGCCTCCACTCGATCTCCTGAGACTATTACAATCTTTAAGAAACAAATGAAAACATGCCTGTTTCGCACCTGGCTAATCCGTAATGCTTTGTTTAACAAAAAAAAACTACAGTTTATCCTGTCTCTAGCATTAGAACGCGATTTCCACGTAAATGTGGTTAGTACCACGTAATAGTCTTGGTTAGTACCACGTAATAGTCTTGGTTAGTTGGTTCTTGGGGCAACATGTTAAATGCTGTCTTTCTCTCTCTTTGTAAGTGTCTCTTTGTAAGTCTCTTTGGCCATATGTGTTCTTTGCACCACAATTTCTGACTTAACCTAACATTGTTGTGCTTGATGGTTTGTAACTGCAGTTAACACAGTGTCATCACACTGTCATTACAGTGACATGCTGCATAAATTTGAGAGAGGACAGAGTTCCAATTATCTTGCAGAATTTCCTCATACAATTTATGTTAACTATACTTAGTTACTGTTTAGGTGTCTCTTTTGCATCCTTTGCATAATGTTCAGTTTCTTACAGGTTTCCTAAATTAACATCCTATTAGTGATAACAAAAAGTAACTTTTTGTAATAGAGACTTATGATTGTTATTGTACCATTTGCTAGTTTGTATTTTTCCTGCAGTACTACTTTGGTACATAAATTATGTTTGTCTCTTGCCTGGTAGAATTGTAGTATTAACAACAAAGTATTAATAAATTAATTGATTTTCTATTAATTAAAATTGTTTTATAAAAGAGAATGTCAATAACTTGATATTACTTGATCATCAAATTCGGAAAAAAGTGATGGTACAATGATGGTACTTAAATGTCTTTGCTTTACCATGGTATACTAATATGGTAATAGTTATCATGATACTGCATCTGTATACCATCACTATAACATTGTACCACGGTACTTTTAGGGGTGTGACCAGGTGTTGCTGTTAAATTTGTGCTTGTTTTCATTTAACCAGGAGAGGGTGCTGTATACTAACACAATGGTTTGCAGAAATGATAGTCAAAGTAGTTTCTCTTACAGTTATTGTAACGTTAACATAATCGTTACATAATTGTAAACTGTGTACATAATCTAATACATGCATAATTTGTATAAGAAAATCCAAGAGCATTTTTATAAACTCATTTGACAGCATATTACACATTGAGTTACTAGCATGACAGATGGTGTTTTTTTCTCCAAACCGCGCAGTAGGATAACACGCATATTGATCATTTTTCATAGCTACGTTTAGGTTTATTTATCAATATGGCATGCAGTTACTGATAGACATCACAAATACGTGTTTTTTTATTGTTACAGTTGGGCAATTATCATCAGATAGGAATTAATATTTTTACGGGTTTCTTTCTTACTAAAAAGTTCTCATCTAGTGTAATAACAGTGATGGCCTAATGTGTTACCACAGTTTTATTAATGGTAACTGTAGTAGCCTGACTGTGATGTTTAGGAGGCATTACAATATCAGAGCTTGTTGGGGTTTATGTACGCGTGTATAGCAGTGTTTTATATGTGAGAGCATATATGCATGAAAGCATGTATTGCGGGTGCGCGCTCAGAGCTGTGCGGAAACAGCAGCGGCGCGTTCACGCGAATGAATGTGTGCGGGTTTAAACCGTTATAGACTATATTTTCAAAAAATGAAAGGGCCAATGAATGTGAAACATCACACCTTATCTGGAAAGGTCATGAATGAAGTCTCTCGAAACTTATTCTAACCTTTTTCTTAAAGAAAACAATGTTGTACTGTAGTTTCAATGCAATGTTGCTTATATTACGCTTTAATTTAGGGAGATTCTTCGCAAGTTGAAATGATCGGAAAAGAAACACTGTTTGCGGTGTTATGGAATGGTGAAAGTATGTGCAAGTGGTAAAGCAAAAAGATCGTTTATATAGCAAAAGGCGTAAAGCCTTTTATCATTTATGCAGAAATACTTATGATTGTTGATTGTTGTATTTTATTATATTGATTGTATTGTATCCGTTATAATTTTTGGTAAATGATATAGTGAAGTGAAATATAATGGTAAATGCACAAATCAGAAAATAAAATCTGAGATGGTGTGCACGTTCATGTGATTGCGAGCGTGTGAAGGAGGAGGGACGCGAGGACGCGCTTGAGAGGAGCTGAAGAGTTTAATGTCCGCCATGTTGTGAATGGCGCACTGAGGCAACGAGAGAGATAGAGAAAAAAAACACACACACCCGCCTCTGCTTTTCCTCGCAGGATTTGTACTCTACCATCATTTTTTCTCCTCCTTCCACTCCATCCATCCTCCTCCATGAGATCTAAGGCGGCTTTACGGGTGATTGTGAGGGGATTGGACAGATTTATACAGTAAAATGAGTAAACTGTCGTTCAGGGCGCGGGCGCTGGACGCTCTGAAGCCGCTGCCCGTCTATCGCTGCGAGGATTTGCCCGACCTGCACGAATATGCGTCCATCAACCGCACCGTGCCGCAGATGCCAACCGGCATGGAGAAGGACGAGGAATCGGTACGGTTTTGATCATGCAGACGCGATATAAATATGTTTTACTGTCCATCTACGCAGGTTTGGATGCAACAAAATGGCCGCCCCTTGCGAGTAGCTTTTGACACGGTGTTTTGGAGGCGCTTTGCAGAGTTCGTCGAGCTAAACGCATGTTGTATGATGTTGGATCGTTTTTCTGTGTGTTTGTAGTGTAAAAGTCGGGTTGTATCGAGTTATTTGGGCGCAAATCGTGCAGCAAAACACAAAAGGAGTCATGTGACCGCGGAGGGACCGACATTTTGTTGATTTTTTTTTTTGCGCGCCTGCAGTAGAGCTAAGCGGCCACCAGAGGGAGAAAATGACAGCCGGTCGTCTCACTTTTATTATAATTTTTAAATTTGTAATTTTTTTCCAGGCCTGGAAAAGTCATGATAACGTTAATTAATTTATAATAGTAAATTGAAAATGGTTTCATACAATTTCGGCAAAAATCTGTTTAAATTGTTAAAATATTTTAATGTAAAGTCCTGAGCTTTACATTAGCATTGCAAATGTCATGGGTTCGAGTCAAATTTAAAACATACTAATGAAATGTGTTTCTAGAATGCACTTTATGTAAAAGCATCTGCCATAAGCATAAATGTAAAATTAAGTTTAGACACTAGTTGGTGTTTTCTTTAAAGAGGGACAGTTAGGATTTTTTCCAGGCCTGGAATCTCTAAAATGTAGTTAAATCTATAGTTATATATGCGTTATTGCTAGTTGTGCGTGAACATTTTGATAGGTTGAAATTGTATGTGCGGTTTCTATATAAAGTCCAGTTTTAAAGATACAGTAATCACAAACAAATGTAATGGACATGGCTATTTGTTGGTCCAAAGGTCTTGGTGAGTGATGCTGATCTTAAGGCCCATGTGAGATGCAGCTGTTGAATGCATATGGTGGACCAGGAGCTATCAGCATCAGCTTTCTCACTGCAGGAATGTTTTCATAGTTTCTAAAACTGTTGGCGGAGGTTCCCACTTGTTCGCATTGAAGGAATTAAAAAAAATATAGAGGAATTAAATGAACTTCTATTTCAGTGATCTAACCAAAGTTCCTTTGGTTGCTGACTGACCAAACACATGCCATGCAACAGTA
>JAZGTI010011464.1:2928-16608 GCA_036877585.1 Botia kubotai
AGTAATGTGCTGCCCACTGCTCCGGGTGTGTGCGTGTTCACGACTTGCAGTGTGTGTTCACTCCTCACCAGTGATGGGTTAAATGCAGAGGTCACAATTCAGGTATGGGTTACCATATCTGACAAATAGGTCACTTTCATGTCAAACGTAAATAGGCTTAGAATGTATTAAATACTGACATATCTTGATAATTAAAAAAATATATATTCATGGCATAATATATTCTGGGTAAATGAGTCCATTTATATTTTAGCTTATTAGAGTATTGCATTCCTCCTCTTGCAACATCAGTCACTTCCAGTAGATTTAATCACTTTTGGACGCTGCTTTATAAAAGCAGCTCCTTATGCCAGCAGCTTATTACAGTAGATTCTGAAACAAAGCTATTGTTCAACACAAGCTATTGCCCTTGCATCTCAAAGATTAATAGCTGGAAATCTGAATGTCAAAGGAAAACCAGTTATCGCTTTTGGCAAGTCATTACCAGGAAGGGCGATGCATTCTTGATTTCTAGCTTCCCATTGGCAGTTCTGATCTGTGGCACAACTTTTACAGCTGGTCCTCTTACTGCACACGGAAGAGGGGTTGTCCTTTGGACATGCGTCATACTCCATTATCGCCCCCTGCAGGACAAAGACAGTTTAGACATGCCAGAACAAAGCCTGAGAATTCACAGATATAACTGTATAAAAACAGTTGTTCTTTCACACAGAAACTTTAGTCACAGTATATATAATGTTAAATCTTACCCGGGAACCAGTGCAGTTGCTATGGATGGACACACAGAGCGCAGTGCACCACTGGCAGCTGTTTGTGTTTGCTGTACAGCTGTAGCAATCTGAATACTGTTCACACTTTTCACCATCTGCAACTGTAAAACACACGCAGATTACAGCAGACATTCTCTGAGGCTGTGACTGTGCATTTAGTGATTAGTCACACTCTGCTGATCCTTGAGATAAATTAGTTTTATAAGTAACTGCATCTCACAGATCTTAGTTTAACATCCCTGAAGCTGCAAAACAGGACTGTGAGAAAAGGCTCAATAGATTTGTGTTTTGCAAGTGTACTAAAGAATTTTAAGCACATCTAGGCTGCTTTCCTATACTTTCCAGTCCAACTATTCCATTCTAAATGTATTTTTAGTCAAAATAAAGAAATTCATACAAAGCATAATTGATATTTGTCTACAAAGCTAATTTCAAACATTTTAGCATAAGACATTCAATGTTTTTAAGACTATGAGATACATAAACCAATGGCAGTTTGCCTGTTACTAATCGTAAACCAGACATGATTAAAAAACAACTCCTGTTCAAGTAGTGCTAAGGATGCTGGGTAATCATCATCTTCTCGGTCTCCTGCACTTACACACTCTGGGAGTGCAGTTGCTCCTCAAGCTGTCTGTGTCAGAGGGTGCCGCTGCCTCCCAGGACAAACAGCTGGAAGTAGCAGAGTTCCACACACACTTCACACCGGGCACGGCCGTCACACACTCCAGCTGCTCAGAGAACACAGCACAGCTCGCAGGGGTGAACCTCAGCAAATCACTGAGCATCAGGCTGTTAAAGCCTCCATACACGTACATCACCCTGAAACACACACACACAGGAGGAGAGAAAGAGATTAACCTCTCTGAAGGAATAAGAGATGGGAGGATGAAGGAGAGCTAAAGTTTAAGTGAAGAAGAGGTCAGCAAATGAGGAAGAACACAAGTTGGTGAGTGGGATAAACAGAGAGACTGAGATTGACACATCGAACTGAAAAAAACGGTGTTGTGCCCCAGCTCCCTGCAGAGAGGTCACAGAGTGTTCGGGTCTGCACAGTCACGCTGGGGATTATGGGTAAGAATACAGATCACAGTGAGGTATCAATGGCTGTGCCCGAATGCTGAAAAGTGCATTATATGCAGGTAGTGAGGTAGCTTTAAAGCAGTGTTTTTTTTAACCACGTTACCAGGGCCCACTAGGAACACATTAACAAACTTCCACAGGAGCTTCAAAATGACTTTGAATTATTTAAAATAAGACAAGAGTTTTTAAAGTTTGATTATTTTTACAATGAATATACACCTTACTAGTTATGCCAAGCTAAGAATATTTCATTGGTATAAATAGTGGGGGGCAGAGATTAAATTAAATAAATCAGAACAAGGGCAAGTCAACTCATTCAGAATTAATCCACATAAAACATGTTCTTTTGAGACATTTCACTTAGTTTTCACTTCACTTAGTCATTAGTTTTAGACTAGGGAGCAAACTAAAGACTAACCAGCTATAAATGTTCCAATTTAACTAGTACACATTAAGGCCAACTCCTTCCTTAATCTGAGTCCTGTCTGTAAAACTGGGCCTAAATGTTTGCCTGGCTATAATACAAAAACACTGCTTCTTAAGAACATTTTCTAGAAGAGTAAATGGGTGTGTGAATAAGTGTGATTATAAGACTGTGTTTGTTCAGCTGGCATTTGAAGCACTCTGAATGAGAAGTGGTGTATATATGAATAATGACTTCAGTGCGGTTTAGTCAAATGTAGTGTTTGTCATGAAGCCAAATGAATAAGATTATAGAAGAATTTAAATCTGAACAACAAATATGCTGTCTATATCACAGAAATAGAAACTCGTAAAACAGAATACTGGGAATCAATACAATTTCCAATAAATACAAAGAAAATTACAGCAATGCACATACAATAGTAAATGACATACAAAAGTCAATGGGGCAAATTTATAACAGTGAAAAAGCAGAAATGATGTCAAGTCAGTATACTGTCTTTTAGTTAGTATCTTTATAGTTGGTATCTTTTTTCTCCCATAATGTTAATAATGTGAGCTTTAAATCACCCTTTTGAGGTGGGACTACTTTTCTAGGTGGATGAACTTTTAATTTTGCATTATTCTTATTTATTGTGACCACATCCCTTCCAGTATCACCTAGTTTACAGTGCCATGACTGACAGGCACTAGACAGAATATTACTCTCACACTTGACTCATAACAACACAATACTGTTTAAGTGATATGAGTAGAACTTTGAAACACATTGACCATTATGAGCACATACAAAACAATGAACTTACCCTTCGTGAAAAACAGCCGAGTGTCCGAAACGATTGACATCATGATGAAGATCTGGCTTGGGCAGCACAGTCCACTCATCACAAGCTAGAAAAAATAAATAAACTGTGAAATTTACTCTTGAATGGGGCCATAAAGCATTTTTATCTACTAAAGAAGAACAGACAAAAGTTGTGTTTTTTGCTGAAATAAGTGTTCTTCAATAAATATATTATATAAGATATTGCAGAATGATTATATTAAGATTATTATATTAAGATTACATATAATTTAATAATAATAATAATACAGATTACGTTCTGTGGCTTTGAAGTGTAACTTTTCCCATGACATTTATGTCTCAGGATATGGCTGAGAAAGAAACCGAGTGCTCATGAGCATAGATGCAACAAGCAGGTTGCAGGCACCCCGGGGTATCTGCACAGGCCAAGTAACTGCCATGAAGATAAATGGCAATGCTAATGATAACTTCCTCTACTGTTAACCTCCTCGCTCTCGTCTCAGACACGTCCACCATAATGAATGCACCACTGCATCTTGAGGAGGTTACTGTGAGCTTCCCCCAATTTCCAAGAGAAAGATGATTTGATATTAAGGTTCAGCTCAGATGTTAAATAGGAGTTAGTAGACAATCTAACAGGAGGAAGAGAACCATGAATGAAAGGATTGCTGACAAATCACTCTGCCCTCTGCTGGAGAACATTCCCACCAATCAACTTCAGCGTCTGCTGTGGGCCAATATAACTGAGATCAGCTCGTAAAAACAGAGCAATTACCCTCAGGGCAGAAACAGACCTCTACTTAATTACAAATGACCAAAGTTCACCTCTCTGAGAAAAACTGCTATAAAAAAGAACAAGTTTGGAGAATTTGTAATCTAAACAGACATACAAGCAAACTCAATCAGTACTGATATTTAAAACTTCCTGTGCATTATTTAAAGAGGCACTACAAACTTCACAAAGATGACCTAAGTGTCCTCCCACATGTGATATTCTCTCGCACACTCTGTAGTGTGCCTGCTGCTGTATTGTAGCACTTGAATGTGGACACCAGAACTTCCCTCAGTCTGTCTCTGTTCCCCAGAGATTACAAAACTTAAATGTGTCAGTAATGACTTCAAATCACACAGCTCTCTGTAATAACCCTCCCGCCGAGCGTATTTCTGTCTCTAATGGCTTGTTGGTACATGCACAGAAATCTATTTATGGTTTCTGTGTGACTGTCACCTCTGTTGTTAAATATTGCATTGGCAGGGTTTTCCAGCATTGACATTTTGTTTAGCAGCAGCCCCAATGAGGTCTATAAAACCTGAAGGGAGCGATCCGCTAGCATACTCAATCATTTCAATGGCAGTTGCTTGGCTGGGGCATGACCCACCTCAGCAGCACACAACCTGCTTACTTCTTTACTCATTGGCACGATTCCGTAAACAATTATTTTTGAGTTGATCAAGGAGTCTGTAACTTATAAAAGGAATGTGCAATGTACTGAAATTTAATTTAGGAACAGCATAACAGATTTTCTCTACATATTGCTACAACTCATACCGCAAAACACCAAGGCAACAAAACCATTGCTATTAATGCCACTAAGGTCCTGGCTTTGTTACATTACTGTTAGATTTTTTATTTTAAGAATGGTGGGGGTAGAGCCATCTACTAGCAGGGGCTAACTCGACCATGCTAACCAGCCGAACCCTAATCACTTAAACTGCCCAATTTTCAGACTGCCTAAATAAAAAATGCTACCCAAATCCACCTCACAACATAGAGTATCTGCACTGTCTACTTGACAGCAGTGTTCTGTTTGTTCTGTTTTAAAACTAAATAATTGCTTAAGATAATCTTGATACTTGGCTGTATACTAGTCTTGCCCTAATTGTTTACTTGGTAAATACATTGTATGTTAATGAACAGATTAAATGTATAGGGTTAAAGTATTCTGATGGTGCCCATGGGGTGCAGCACTTTACAGGGCAGAGATTGTGTTTTTAACGAAAACCTTTATTTTCTGCACCTTAGCAGATATTGTTTCCTTTATCTTAATGAATAGTCATCTATCTGAATATGAAGGCAAACCAGCTAGGTTTATTCCTTACAATCAGAGTACCAGAATAGAAAATATTATACTTTAGGAAGAAAACTTACAGCTTGATTAATAATTCATGGAGTTTACCCTTTAAAGCATTTAATTTTAGCTTTAAATAAACACTCATATCCCATGCAAATACATTCATCAATAATTTACTTACATTTTGTAACCAACTAACTGCAGGCGTGGATGATAGTGTATATAAACTAACTACAAATACTTTCTTTGATACAGGAAAAACATTTGAATGGAAACATTATATAAGCAAGGGTACAGATTTTATACACAACATGGTAAATATGTGGCATGGATATTTATGTCAGCGGGTTGTTGGGTACTTACCCAAGTTATATGCTATGAAGTCAGAGGAGAAGCACTTGGCTCCATGGCTCATTGATGTGTCGTTGTGTGTGTTCCCCCCAAACACTAACATGTTTCCTCCAGAGATCACTGCAGTGTGGAGGTAACGGAAGAAACCGCTGTCCCTCAGAATGGACCTACACATACGTCAGTGACATCATGAGCAGGAGACAGAGAAAGTCAGAATACAAAAACTACAGCAAGCATATACCGTATTTACAAAACACAAAATGTATAGTGGGCACATTGTACAATCTTTCACCTCACCTCTAGCACTTGGATGATCTATTGCAATTGCCCAAATGTGAAACACTGTAACCCACAACGCATTGCATTTAACTTGATCTTTAATTTCTCAGTCTTTCTCTTGACTTATTTAATTTGATTGATAATTTAAAATTGATAGATTAAAATGCATAAAAAATATGCAAAAAAATAAAAAGATCAAATTGTAAAGCTGAACAGCAATCAGAGTAAATCGCAAGGATGCAGAAATTTAACGTACCACATTCTGCTGTCCACATCGTAACGATACAGATCCCCAGCCAGGCCGTATTTATTTGCAGTGAAAGCCTTGTAGCCTCCGTGGATGTAGATGGAGCGGGTGTGAGGATCATACACACTGCTGTGCCCATAGCCACCCTGAACCAGCGCCCCACGTGTCTCCAGAACATTCCATGTGTTCTTCACTACATATATATGAGTGAAAAGTACAGAATTTAGCAGGGAATGAATCATAATACTTATGCTGCATAATACTTATTATACCATATAATATTTTTTAAATAAAAAAAGATCCTTTGTTGTTATTTCTTTACAACACCAGAGGGCAGTAGAGTTCACAAAATCATTACTGCATGTTGGGGAGACACAGGCTAATTGTCCATTTTTAAACAATAAACACACAATTTTACACAATTAAATCTATATTAGCATACCTTGAGCTAATGTTTTACAAATTTTTAGCCTAAAGCTGAACTGCATTCTGACAGTTTTCAGCAGTTTTTCAGATGTATATAATTTTAGCAAATTCCTTTTGAAAAACACAGTGTTCATTCACTGCTATTGTCACAAAAAGTCATTGTGTTAATTGATCTTTGTCCTGGGCAATAACTGTAAAAACATTTTAATAGCTTTTGTTGACCTGACAATACAGAATACATAATCAGGGCTAGTGTGATAACTTTAGTGTCATAACATTATATCAGTAAATGATGACCAGTGTGTGCTACTGACCGATGTTGTACTGTTGTACTTGACTAATGTATCCATATAGAGGACAGTGTCCGAACACGAACAGTATGACTGGTTCTGATCTGTCAGGCTGTAGCTGGACAGTGTGTGCAGAGTGACCCACGACAGCATACTGCTCTTTAGCACGTGGATTCAGCAGAACCCACGACTGGTTTTGTGTGTGGAACACCCAGAGTTCTGATGTCACGTTTCCTGTGGAGTCGATTTTTCCACCGTACATGTAGATTTTATCCTGACAAAGCCAAACACACGTCATGCTCAATTAACATAAGAAAACTGATGGGAAAACAGCATGTGACTGATCATTTAATCAAAATCAGTCACAGCAAGCATAACCAACCATAAAGTTTATAGCACACCATTAGGAGAAACAAAATGAACTTCAGATGTACATTTATTAAATTAATTCAACTTCACATGATCTACATTTATTCATTTAGTGTACGCTTTCATCCAAAGTGAATTATCTGTAACACTTTTTAAAGTTTTTTTATGTAGCCAGCATGACACATTTCTGATGATTTCCAAATGTGGTTAGAGTGATCCAATCCCAAAACAATTTGGATCCTGTTTACACCTGCATTTATCATTAAATACCTGTGATCGGATCGCCCGTGACGCATTTTAGAAGTCTATTATAAACATAACTCAATCAATGTGAAATGTTAAAGCAAAATCACCGAAGGTGTGACTGTGTTTTGGAAACCATGTTCACTGAAGGTACAAACTGAAGTCAAACTAGAGCAAAACATTATACAACAATCCCTCATTCATAAACACAAACCTCGTGCAGTGTGACAGAATGACCGTAGCGCCCAGTTACAAAGTTGACGGACCGGTTTAATGGCATCCAGCTTTGGGAGGAGATGTTGAACCTGAAGCCAGAGAGCAGAAGAGAAACTGTAACTGTCAGCCAATGAAGTTATTGTTCTGCGGCAAGTCTGTATGATAAAGCGCGCGTGTACTTACGCTATCACCATCTGGTAGTGTGTATAGTTAAACACGTGTCCGCCTATCACCCACATCATGTCTTCGTACACCACGGCCTTATGGGATGCCCGTGCCAGGCCGGGCCCGCCGTACTCCTCACGGGTCCAGAACGAAACATTTGCTGGTACAGTGATTGAACAGTCCAGGCCTAAAATAGGTACACCCACATACTGGCTCTTACTTGGGTTAGTTGACATATTAAGACATTTCAGCCTTTTGATGACAGAACACAATGCAGTGGCTTTGAAAGGTCAATGAAAAAACAATTTAATCCCCATACTTGCTGCCATACAAGACAGTAAGTCTAATTAAACATTCAGCAATTGCACAATTAATGAATATAATTAAATGTGTATCACCACCTTAAGCAGCAACACTATTAAGTTCTATTTCACTTCATATTTGTCACAAAAGCTAACAGACCTAAAAAAAGAAAAAAAAAGATACAAAAAATGGGGCTGTGCCCAAAAACATAAAAATAACAGAAAACCATGGAGGAACTGAGTCAGTTCTGATTATAATCAACCTGTTCACAGATGGGTGATTAATCACTTCCACAGATCTGTGTGTTTGAGAAAGAGACAGACAGAGAAAAAGAGAAGAGACACTCACACTTTCATAGCTTAGTGGGTGGCAGTGTTCTAAAGCTCCGGTCCAGTGGTTGTCTAAGAACCACCCTTACATAAATTTACCATGGTAACCGAAGATTCCAAAATAACAGTGTTACTAGTTATTACTGGTGCTTGCTATAATACATTTAGGATTATGGGCTCAAAAAAGATCAAATACAACTACAACACTGGTCAGACTACAACACTGGTTGACATAAAATCTCAATAAAATACATTTAAGTTTGTGGTTGTAAGGTGACAAAATGTGAAAAAGTTCAATGGGTATGAATACTTTTGCAAGGCACTGTAGCATTTATTGCACCTCCTAAAATATTGCACCAAAATTTTTTACATATGCAATTCAGGGACAATGAAATTAATGAATGAAATGAAAATGTTTGTTTGCATGTTTAGCTCACTGGCGCTCAAGAAGCAGCAACAGAAAAAACAGCATCGGTACACCGAGTTCTGTCTTAATGTAATACAAACACGACAGGCAGAAACAGATCCACAGCATTGCAGGAGTGTGGAAGGTAAAAGAGAATCAGGACAGATCTACAGACTCCCAGAGCGGAACTGCAAAGCCCTCCACACACATCTATGACCTTCACAGCAGATCAGGAATAGCTGAGCTTCCTTCACAGAGCCGAAAGGACACGAATGCATAAAATTACA
The DNA here is from genome assembly GCA_036877585.1 of Botia kubotai. Taxonomy (NCBI): domain Eukaryota; kingdom Metazoa; phylum Chordata; class Actinopteri; order Cypriniformes; family Botiidae; genus Botia; species Botia kubotai. The sequence continues at coordinate 11,993 of JAZGTI010011464.1, forward strand.
GTTCACAAGCAAACATTTCACAGTGGGCTCTTCAGGCACCTTGAAAATTTTCCCTATTTTAACCAACACACAATCCTAAAGTTGTATATACCTATTTGTTTATTTTTAACAACACAATCATGGTGACAAATAAGAGCAAATAATAAATCCATGACCACCAATGATAAAACAGTATCCAGTCTCTGCTTCACCGTGAGAGGATGCCTCAAATGTATATTTAAGTAACAAAGTCACTTGTCTACAGGGTATTTATTTTTGTACTGTTAAACGCAAAATTTCACAGGCTTTAGTCTCATTATTCAAAGAGATACTTTAAATGATTTTAGCACTTTGCCTTCATTACTGTTCAGTTTTGTAAATTGTGTAGTTTCTACACCAATAACATCACCAAACAGTAAAGCTAAAATAATGACAGTAAGTTCCCATTTCAAACACCCCTGTCTGCTATTGGTGGATCAAGCAGATACTTCCGCCCCAAACTCATGGCATGACTTCAACTTACCTTGCCACCCTGGTTTGCACCTGCAGCGTTTGGTGCCGTTTTCACATTGTCCCCGCAGCAGGAAGCCGCAGTTAGAGGGACAGTAGGGCACGTCACAGGCCTCCCCCTTCCAGCCATCCTCACATACGCACTGGACCGTCTCACTGGAGTTCCCTACGTGACACTCCCCTCGGTCAGAGCAGTTATTGGGACAAGTGTTCAACCTGCAACCGGCAGAAAAACAGAGAAATCAATGGACCGTGTCAAACTCTCCAATAAATAAAATAAACGTTTTGATTATGCGTTTAGACTGTTTAAAGAGTGGCTTACTCACACTTACCTAAAAATATCAATAAAAAACAAAAAGCAGTAATACAGAAATTGTCCCTAAAGATTACTGTCATGCTATAACTGATAATCTGGTTATTATAAATTGGAATAGTTTAGTTTCCATGTAATTTGTAATTTTACATTTAAAATTAGGCTAAATCAAATGCTTAAAATAAAACATTTTATGTCAAATAAAACATTTTGAATACCAACCAGTGCAATACCCAATTACTTAAATGCTAATAACTTTGCATACCACCTCAAAGCATAAATGTCTTATATAAGAACACAGGCTATACAAACTTTTTTAAACTGGTCACCCATCCCATCATGTAGATTAAACAAGAATAACTTGAATTTAATGTTGCTTGCAGTAACCACACCTTTACAGTTCCCACTGTTATACTGCACTGGTAGATGCCCAACCAAGCACAGTAAGGTATTTACACTGACTAGACATCGGATATGGCTAGTATTGTCTGATCATTTCCTCTATGAAATCATGTCTCGCTATTAGGTGGACATTTAGTCTAAAACCAAAAAGTCTTGATTTTGAAAACCTGCAGTAGACACAGCAGTACCAGCTTTAGCCTGTGATCTAAACACAGAATCACAGCTGTCACGGGAACCCACCCATAACGTGCTTACATCAGCAAGGCAAATATTAACTTTATCTCGTTGGTTAATATTTTAACTTTACCTTTTAATATTTACTTTAGCAGTTAGAAACTCTCTCATAAACAACTGTAAAGTGGAGATAGTAGCTTGCTTGAGGTGAGAACTTCTTTTTAACCTGTACTGGCACCAGCCTGAGCTGGACGGCATAACAACATTAATAGGCCGCTCACGGCCCTCTACAGATGAACACGAAACAAGGAGACAGCAGAGAATAAGAGCCAGTCTAGCATGTCTTTTAGCGTTATGTTGTTTGGCGAGCGTCTACAGTGTGGAAGTCTGCATGTGTGTGTGTCAGGCTTGGTGTTTGATGTTCCATTGACGCTGAGTTCTACTATGTTTTCAGGTCTCTATAAAATGCGGGTCGCTATAGAAACAGCCCCAGTCACCATTAGAACTCCACATGAGCAGTTCTTGCCAAAGACACAGAGGTCAAAGACCTCCATCTCTCTTCTTAAATTACTCTGACCTGCGTTTTTCCACTCCCAGCTGTGTTCTCTAGTGCACATAGGCCTGAAGGGTTAGTTCAGACAAAAATAAACTTTATGACATCATTCACTCACCCTCATGTTGGGTCAAATCAGTATGACTTGCTTTACCCTGTGAAACCTCATTCTCACTTCTCCATATTCAAACTGCCACATTACAGTCAGTCACAAGATATGCGGGAACCACTGACACAACTCATCTTCAGAACACATGGAATATCATTTAAATTGTGCAAACATAGCTTGACTTATCATTTTGTGCTCCATGAACAGATAAAGCCATAAATATTCGGAGCAACATGATGGAGTACACATTGACATATTTAAGGTTAACCAACCCTTGAAGACATCCCAATTTGTACAACGCCTCAGCTTAACAGATTCTCAGCAGCCATGGTTAACAAAACCATCCAAAAAGACCTAAAAGCAGGCCCCCTCAAAAGATTATTACAATCCTCACATAAACTAGGAAAATTACCCATAATTCCAAAATATTTTTTTGGAAAGTGCAAAAGCCTTGGACTAATAATGCTAGTCAGGTCACATAAATGTTTATGCTTAATTAAATACAGTGATAACAGATTAGAGAAAAGCTTTGTAAATATTCTGACTATGTTAGATGACATAATAACTAGGGGTAAATAAAGGTACAACATGCATGTTTAAAAAGCACAAAATCTGTTTCAAAACAGCTGATATTTTTTATTATGCTCATTGCAATGTATGCAAACATACATATAATGCTGCCTTACAACTTAAAAGACAACAAGGTATTTTACTTGGCTGCAAAACCTTACTGCCTATCAAAAAGGCTTTGTGTTGGGAGGCATGCCCATGCCTCCTAAGATGTCCTAGTATACAGTTCAGGAGGTTTTGGACAGAGCTACAGTACTGCTGTTGACTGCAGCCTTGTCCACTCCAGGATTTAAATCTTACCTGTAAGAGATGTTGAAACCAGTGAGATTATACGCAGCGTCACTGAAGAAGTGCAGCAGGGTAAAGCCAGACTGTGCCACCACCTCTGGGACAGTCTCGTTGCTGTAGCTCTCAGGAACAATCAAACCACTGAAATGTAAAAAAAAACATGGAATGTTTATACCTCTACTGACAGGAAACACATTGGGTAACAGGGCTTTGAGAATTATAAAAACGTAACACTTTAGTATGGGGACCAATTCTCAGTTTTAACCAGCTGCCTATTAGCTTGAATATTACTAGCTTATTGGCTATTTATTAGTACTTAAAAAGCACATAACAATGCCTTATTCTGAACAACTATATTTTACATCCTTAAATCCTACAAGCCTTACACTTAAAAACTACAACTACCTAGGGAACTAAGTATTAATAAGCAGTAGAGTAGGAGTGTATGTAGGCAAGTTAATGTAGTGAATATTTATGCCCTATACTGTTACCACAGGTGCAACAGTTTACATGCCTTCTTATTTCATTGTACTCCATTATGAGTGTAGGTGGTTGTATGTGTGTTTGCTTACATTTAAATGATTACATCTGATTACATTGTACATGCCCAATGTCTTTTTACTGCAGGTGTTTGTTAAATTATTTTGTTTTTGTGTTGCATCTGTGTATGCTTTTGCAAATCGATCTGCACACATGTCACTATGCAGGTTCATCCCAGGATGATCCCTGCTGGTAACTCCTTTTGCACTTGACACAAAGCCTCTTAAAGATGTAGCGTGGCATTACTGTGCTGCTAGTGTTCACAAACAATTGCAAAAATAATTCTCCGAACTCTCCTTCCAACTTTTAATGTTCGGGACCATCGGTCCAACTTTTAACCTTGTGCCATTGGTTGGTTGGGATGATCAATCAAATGGAGCCGTGTTCCAATAACGTGCTTTTACTTTATACAGAGAATCAAGTTATCAAGCTATAAATTTCTTATTTGTACCTGTTAACATAAAATTAAACACCCTTAAGGAACTTTTTCCACTTTAAACTTTTGCACCTAAAAATATTATTACATCAACTTAAAGTGGCCACCATCTTAAGACCACATGATATACAGGGGTTGGACAATGAAACTGAAACACTGGCCAATTTAGTGTTTCATGGCTAAATTTGACCAGCCTGGTGGCCAATCTTCATTGATTGCACATTCCACCAGTTAGAGCAGAGTGTGAAGGTTTAATTAGCAGAGTAATAGCACAGTTTTGCTTAAAATATTGCAATGCACACAACATTATGGGTGACATATCACAATTCAAAAGAGGACAAATTGTTGGTGCACGTCTCGCTGGCGCATCTGTGACTAAGACAGCAAGTCTTTGTGATGTATCAAGAGCCACGGTATCCAGGGTAATGTCAGCGTACCGCCAAGAAGGACGAACCACATCCAACAGGAGTAACTGTGGACGCAAGAGGAAGCTGTCTGAAAGGGATGTCCGGGTGGTAACCCAGATTGTATCAAAAAAATATTTGGCCCAATACTTGTCCTAGATGGGCGCGTCACTGCCAAGGACTTCCGAACCATTCTGGAGGACCATGTGCACCCAATGGTTCAAACATTGTATCCTGAAGGCGGTCCCGTGTATTAGGATGATAATGCACCAATACACACAGCAAGACTGGTGACAGAGTGGTTTGATGAACATGAAAGTGAAGTGAACCTGCACAGT
>JAZGTI010011465.1:0-16607 GCA_036877585.1 Botia kubotai
ACCACGCCGGATACCACTCCAGCCAGAACCCCAACAGATGAGAGCACCCCAACTAGTGAGCCCAACCCTTTCCCCTTCCACGAGGGCAAGATGTTTGAGATGACCCGCAGTGGTGCTATTGACATGAGCAAGAGGGACTTTGTTGAAGAAAGACTTCAGTTTTTCCAGATTGGTGAGCATACTTCAGATGGGGAGTCAGGGGACAAGGGAAAAGTGGGCAGGAATGCGGGGGTAGTCTCCTCTCACGCAGAGGCAGGGGAAAGAGCTGTAGAGGGAAAGGTAGAGGCAACCACAGATAAAACACCATCCAGAGGCAGCACAGTGCAGGGCAGCACTGACTGCCTGGATGCACCTCCAGCCGCTGACACCACCTCATGCACTGTCACAGCTTCCAAGGTCGACCCCAAATTACGCACCCCCATTAAGATGGGCATCGCAGCTTCCATAACTATAAAGAAAGACACTGCCTCAGCTGAACTGACTGATGTTAAGGCTGAGTCCTCAGACAGTCAGATGCCTGTATACATTAGCTTGGAGTCACAATTAGCTGAGGGACACTTTGATAGCAGGCACACTGACTCTTCCCCAACTGGCAGGAAAAATTACCCCTCTGAAAACTGCAATAACAACAATAATTTAGAGTCCTCCAATGTCCAGGCCAACTACATCCAGTGTGGTAGTGTAGTGTTTAATTTGCAGTCATCTTCTGAACCCACCTTACAAAAAGCCAGTAGGATAGAAGCTCATTGTAGGCAGTCTGAGGAGAAAGCAGAGAATGCTAGCACTCAGAGTAATCAGAATAAAGTTGTCTCTGAGAACAGGCAACCCAAGTCCAGACTCCCAGTCAAGGCAACAGGGTTCAGTTTTAACACAGACAGTTCAGGAAAGCAGAAACCTAAGCAGGTTGTGAGGCCAGCTGCTAGAAAAGTGGAGCCTACATCCATATCACTCGAACCCAAATCTAGAATTCCAATCAAGGATGTTAAAAAAAATAATACAGTTAGCTCAGCTCTTACAGCTCAGGTAGTTTCCAGGTTTGGTAAGCCCACAGAGTCAGAAAGGTCAGTCAGGCCAGTAGTCCCTTTTAGGCTGCCAATCAAAGATAAGACTTCTGGTGGGTCAGTTAGTGAGGCAGGTAGAGGCAACCTTACTGAAGTGTGTAGGAAGTCAATTGAGTTCTTAAAGAACGTTAGCGGAGAAACAATAAAAGTGGCCGAACGACTTTCAGACGAGGAGAAACAGACACAGGGAGAGCAGTCGGAGGAGGACAGCAGCACATCACGAAGCACCTCACTATCGGACCCCTCTCAGTCCCAGCCCTCCCTCTCCTCTGGCTCCTCACGAGGGGTCACACCCTCGAGAACAAAATTCACAAGGGCAGCGGGCAGTGAGAGAAGGAGGAGTAAGCGGACTGGAGGAGGGAAGGAGGGCAGTAAGAACGAAGGGGCTCGCAGGTCGCCCCCCGTCGCGGAGATCAAGCCTAGTTTGTAAAACTTTATTGAAAACTTTACTTGATCCTTAGTTGCATGAACCGTTGTGACTGATTGGATTGCCTGTGGCATTAACAGTAGCTGTCATTTCTGTCATTCCCCCATCACTGTGTTTTGTGACTGTACCGTACTGTATCTGTCCCTGTCAGATATCTTCTCTGTTCTCCTACTTTGCGCAGCTAATGATGATGAAACTTAATATGATGAATGTGGGTTATGATGAAACTGAGGGCGGGACAGTGTCTCTGTGCTAGGGTTGGTGAAGTAAACATTGTTGAGGAATTTATACTTGTTTCTGTGTTTGTGAACCTTTTTTAGGAAAAATGTACAATGTTGTCTGCATGCTTATTTGTTCATCTCAGAAATCGTATTATTTCATTTCCATGTGTTATACACGTGTGTAAACTCATTGTTATTGCCTGTATATATTCACTGAAAAATCTGCATAAATATACAACCAGAGCACCAACTGTGTAGCTAAAACGTTGTTTGCTATCCATCTGATCTTCCTTTTCTAGCCAAACAGTTCTAATTTAAATGGTCTCTTAAAGCTGCAATATGTAACTTTCGCCTCTCTACTGTATAAAACATAAAACTGCGTGTTACTTTACACACTTTTCATTATGCATGTTGGTCAAATGAAGCCAAACTGACAATTCTTAGGAAATCAGACCCGGCATCTCAAATTGTAAATAATTTTTATAAATTTACTGTTGGGAATTGGGGTAAAGAAAGAAGACCATTTTGAGCACTGATCTGTCATGTACTTGCTCAGTAATTGTTTTTTGTTCATTTTTAACCCCAAAATGTCCAGTCTATATCCAGTGTATACTCCCTGTTGGAAAAATGTTTAGATGTGTCTTTAAAAAAGCTTGTTTGGCCAGGAAAGTAGGAAGTCATCAGGATTTTTATTTGAATTTAAGTTATGTGGACTGAGCAGTGTCTATGTTCTGTGTGTTGTTACAGGTCCACAGAGCCCATGTGAGCGCACAGATCTTCGCATGGCCATTGTGGCTGATCACCTGGGACTAAGCTGGACAGGTGAGACCTTCTTTGACAAGCTTTGACAAACTAGAGGGTTCCTCTCTAACCTTAAACCACCTAAAACCTAAAATATTTAGGGAATAGGAAGTTAAATAATAATTATGATCACCAGTTATTGTAAAGTATCCTCAGCGTATATAGTAAAGATTTTTTGCCCTGCTGTGGCGCCCTCTTAGGTCTATGCTTGGAATTGCAATACACAGCTGCATTTAGTTTGTAAATTCTACATTGATCTTAACATATGATGGCACACAAATATTAACTATATATATTTTTGTTCATCTGATTCTGACGCATAAGTCTTCAACAACCACAGCACACAACACAATAACGGACGGCTAATCCGTTTTAGTATTTCTAATTCTAAACGAACTGTTCTACAGAACTGGCGCGGGAGATGAATTTTTCCGTGGATGAGATAAACCACATTCGCACAGAGAACCCGAACTCTCTCACAGCCCAGTGCTTCATGCTGCTGAAGAAGTGGGTCAGTCGGGATGGGAAAAACGCCACGAGTGAGAATCATTTTTACTGTCAATTTCTCCCGCTTTTTTACCACCGCATGTCTTTCTCGTACAGTTATTTGCAGTAGTTTTAATACGTTTCGTTACCGTTTTTTGTAGCGGATGCACTGACGGCGGTCCTGACTAAGGTCAACCGGATGGATATTGTGACTCTGCTGGAAGGGCCCATATTCGACTATGGTAACATTTCAGGAAGCAGAAGTTTTGCAGATGATAGCGCTGTGTGCCAGGAAAAGGCGGATGGTAAAGTTTAGCACCATCTAGCTGAACCCCCACACCCCCCCTCAGCCCCCCCTCCCTTCCAGCTCATTCCTTTTTTTGTCACCGTTGTTTTTTCCCCTGACAATCTCCTTGTGACGTTTCAAAATAAATGGGCCACCAATAGTTATAACCAATAGTTAGTATTCAAATTTTACAGTCAGATAACGATCGCAAAACCCTCTTGAAGGTCCCAACACGCAGTATGTGTTGAGTCACTCTCCCCTCTTTTATTTTAAAGACTGTCTTTATTCAGAGACTTCATTTTTTTTACCCTTTTCCCTGCCTCCCAACACCATATGCATGGTCCTGGTTTGAACATGCATGTATATGGTCATGTGACGTGAAGCAATCACAGCATGATGCTTTGCCTCAGCTCAAGTGTAGGAAGGTCTGCTCTAAACAGTGATTATGGTTACGTCTACATGCTGTTTTTGGTTTGTATGTTTTCTAAACACCCTGGATTGCCAGTGGAACATGAAACACAAGTTTTTGGTCGTGAGATTAATAGTGTTTTTGAAGGACAGGAAGTGGCTTGTGTTACGTCTGTACCAGATGCATGTTATTGTCAATTGTTTCTTGATGAAGTTGTTTTGATATTAGTTGGTAGGAGGGTTAGAGACCAGCTGTTTTTATGCAGTGGACCACAGCGCATGGCCTCAGCCTCTCAAACTCTGATCTGCCTCCTCTTCCATGTATCCTTCTCTCCTCTCCTCCTGCACTGGAGCAATGGATAAAAAGAGATGATTGGGAAAAGAAGAGAAAGAAGGAAATTATCTTTCTCTTCAGTCTCCTCGTTCAGTCTTCTGTGCCTCCCTCTATCAGCCTGGGCTATTGCAACAAAATAGAATTGTCCTCTCCTCCAGTACAATCCATCATTTCCACCCTCATCACCCATCCCTTTCTAAAGACCTCTTACTCATTTAGTCATTCACATAGTCATTGTCATGTCATATCTGACCTGCATGTTCTTTTAGTGTTTGCTGTGATGATGTCATTTCCTGTCCATGTCCCCCACATTCCCCAAGTTCCACCGTAACACCTTCTACATTACTTTCTGCATCACATTTGCTTTGGCTCTTAAAGCCCAACTTTCTCCTGACGTGACCCAAGACTGTTCACCAGCCCTTCAGGAAATGCCTTTTTCAACAGCCTCCTCCACTTACAAACCTTTTAAATTCTACCTCTTTCTTCTCCCCTTGACTTTCTCTCGACCTGTCATCTCCGGTTTCTGCACGTAGAGTTTGTCTTTCACCCTGCCCGTCTCCTTTTGCTTTTATCTCTCTCTCTGCGCATCACGTTGCCTGAGTTTTGCCACCTCCTCCCCACACCATCTACACAGTTGCCCTCTTGTGCATGCTGTAACTACCCCTGCTTGCCCCTCGGTTCCCCTCTCACCTCCCTCTACTGAACTCCTCATTTAAACACAGTGTGATCTTCATTTTTATTTTGCCACATTTTAAGTCTGCCAGAATTAGCTGCTCAAACAACGAAGGCTGTATGTTACCTGTTTGCACTTGTGCAACATAATTACTGTATACTGTATGGCAGCGTTCTGCAACTATTTTGTTTTTTGCACCAATTGTAATTTTTTGGATAAAAAATTGCTTCCTGCTATCTCATGAACCACTATAAGTTAAAACACAGTTTGCTATGCAGATACAGTAATTTAACATTTCAAAAGTAAATAAAAATACTAAATGCATATGAATACCTTTTTGTCGACCATGGGTCTGTTGTTTTGCATGCGCCTGAAGTGCACACTTTGGCTGTTAACTGTAATTCTGTACATTTGCACTGTATTTTAATTGTATTAAATGTTCATTTGTTATTAGACATGCACACAGCTCTTTTAGTATGTGGAGATCACATGCTCATACATATAACCCCTCTCTTTTAGCACATCCAAACATGTTCCATTCATCGTCCATTAACTGTGTGTGTGTGTGTGTGGATGGAATGTGTGTTGGGTCTGAGTGTCGGCTTAAGTTCTGGGAAATACCGTCAACTGTGCTTTTGTTGGTTCTGCTCTTGCTCTTTGCGGGGAGCTTAGGTGATTGTCTTTGTCTGTGTTTAAAGGAATCGCTCACCCAAACATCAAAATGGATCAATTTTAAACATTTTTAAAAATGTTTCTTGTTAACATTGAGGGAATTGTTAGAGAATGTTAGCCAGCATTCTGAGAGCATTCCCTGTTACCTGGTATGCAGGTTTATTCCTTTAAGCACGCATACATGTGTGTCTTGTGTCCTGTCATGTCCATCCATCTGTGTGTGTGTGTCTGTCTGTGTGTCATCTCACCCAGGTTACCTCAACACCCTGGCTCAGCTGCAGTCAACTAGCAACCCTGTCCCCACCCCACCCTCTATCTGCCCCTCTGTGTCTGATGACCTCGAACCCATCTTAGATCTGCCCCTTGACCCTCCTCCTTATAGCCACTCCTGGGGTCTACAGCAGTGCAACAAGGACGAGTCTATCACAATCACCCCATCCAAACACTGTGACCTGACCTTGGCCCAACCTGCAAACCACCCTCCCACAATCTCTGTTACATCTGCTGAAACACACAGCCACACTCACCCACACACACTCTCCCCCGATCTTCACACACACTCTCAGCTCTCTCTCGACAAACACACAACACAGATCCTAGCTGATACACATGTCCCTGACTCACATAAGCCGTCCCATCTTACCCCTGACACACAATCTCTCCCTTCTGATGAATCTCATCGAAACACCTCTGTACCACCCCAGTCTGCCACACACACAGACCCACCCTCTTTGATCGCTCAGGATCACCCTGTTCAGAGGTCTCAACATGAGGAACAAAGAGAGGAAAATGAGGGGAAGAGGATAAAAGAACCTTTTCAGACCCAACAGGACTCCTCCCCTCCAGTGGACCTAACATGCAAGGAGAAAGAAGAGTGCAAGAATCCTCCATCGTCATCACCACCATCCCAATTAGACGAACCAAAGGTTCCCAAGAGGGGACAGGACAGTATGATCCCAACAGAGGTCAAAGGTCATGATAAGTCAACCCCTTCTTGGCGACCCTGGGTGGAGGTCCTGAGGGAGTCTGGTTCAGGAGGAGAGGAGGAAGAGGAGGAGAGACAGGAGCAGCTGCTCGGTTTGCTGGAGGTGTCAGGAGGCCATATCGGAGAGAGGGAGAGGGAAGCCACTGAGGAGATAACTAAGGAGAAAGAGAGGGAGATAGCGAGAGGTGTTGATCGGAATGAGTCTGAGTTTTGCTCGCTCTCCACAGGTTGGCTTAGTGAGACCTCCAATGTTAACGTCGAACCTCCAGCATCAGGACGGAGTCTGGGTACGGATCATTTGGACAGACAGGACAACAGGTACTTTACTTTTTAGGCATTTAAAAACACCTCTTATTACTTTTTATTTTTGTGGGTATTTAAGCAGCATCTCAAGCTCATGTCATGAGAAATCAAACTTTCTGTCTTTCGAGAGTTTGTTGTATTATTAAAACATACTGTAATTTATGACGTTTAAAAAAGTGAATGTTGTACTTTTTAGTAACGCTGTTTAAATCTTGACTTCCTCTCAGCCAGGAGAACTCCAGTGATTCCATGACATCATCATCTAGAGGGGATCCAGGGAAACCTCGACAAAATGGTGAACGTTTTGACTCCGCCCATCACAGCCCAGCGAATCAGGAATCAGCCAATGGTGTGAAGGCGGGGGCGGGCAAGCAGGAAGGAGTTCTGATCGCTGAGCACAAAGTCCAGGTAAGATAATGAATGGATTACCAGCAGATTAGATAACGCTGCTACTGCCTAAGACTCCTGCAGCTCTGTTCGCTCTGCTGATAGCTGGTTTAAATGAACTCATATCTTTGTTGCCATGGAATGAGATAATATTTAATGGCAGTTACCATCAGGACTTTTGAACCCTTTCTTCAAAACTTTTATTCACATCCAGGGTCCAAAATTAACAAGCGGCAAGCACCAAAACATGGCTTTGCTGAGTAAACTAAACCCAGTTTGTCTATTTATGAACCCAGCAGGTGTGGCAGAAAGTTAATTCTGGACTCTGTTCACATGCTTATACATCTTACTAATATTCCAGTATACAGAGTGCACTGGTGACCACATTCACCGGCTGATTAAACAGAAAACACTCACACATGTATTAAGATGTATTATATATTTATTAGCAGCGGTCATCAACAGAGACCGGCCCGGATGAAGAACGCACTGTCACCACCAGAGTGTTCCATAGACGTCTCGTCCTCAAGGTACCTGCCAGCTAAACCGCAGGGCTGTCAGGTGTAGATCTCTACACGGGTTTTGGTCCAGTTTTGGTGGAGTTTGAACGCGTGTCGCTGGTGGAATGAATCTGATTCATGCCATCAGAACACAGTGTGGTCAGATCTTTGGTCACGCGTTACCTGACTATTGCTCTGCGTTGGCTTCTTTGTTCTCACAGAATCTGCTGACAGATACTTGCTTTGGGTTTTCATCTTTTTGGGGATTAGCTCTTGACCTTGAACAGCTTTGTGCCTTTAGGAGAGATCAATCACAAATGAGATCGCATTAAGATCTCATGGAGGTCAACATGGAGATCAAATGGAGTTCTCCTTCAGCTTCTCAAATGTTTCTCCTGAGAAATGTGTTCATCTGTAAATATCTAACACATCTGTGCTGGAGTTTCAGATGAGATGAAGATCTCAGCAGAGTATCAAACTGTTCAGAAACCATCTCCGCCAAAACAATTCACAGATATTAGCTTCCATGTTTCTGACTTGTAAACAATTGTCTTATTTTTATCTGTTACCAATTCTCTTGAGGAATTCAGGAAAGCATTAAGACAATGTTGATATATAAATGAAGCATAACTCAATAAAGTCTCATGAGCTTTGAAAGAGCAGTTTGTGAGCAATGTTCCTGTGAGATTGGAATGTGCTTGACTATCAGCGCATGTACGAGTGTGTTTGTGTGCAGATCTGCTTTGTGTGGTTTTTGGAGGTGGTGATGCAGGGTATGAAGGCATGTTGGCTCATATCTGAAGTACTAGATTTGCTTGCAGGTTCAGATGGCTGCTTTGGGTGCGGTGTGCTGTTTCTGAAGCTGGTGAACGCATGTTTTTCTGCATATTAAATGAAGATCTGTCTTGCTTTAGGGAGAGGAGGCGCGAAACATTCCCGGCGAATCGGTTTCCGAGGAACAGTTTATTGATGAAGCTGGCAACATCATTAAAAGAAAAGTAACTCCATTGTTTTATGTTTGTTTATCTCGTTTAATCTCCGCTAACGTTTTTTTTAAAACGTTACAAATGTTATGTTTGCGTAACGTTCTTGTAATCAAACCACAACGATTGTACAACATCTGAAAATCAGGATGTTTTGACTGTTCTTAGAACTTTTAACGTAACATTTTTTAACGTTATTGTTGGAACGTTATAAGTGGAAACATTAGGGAAACGTTCATGCAACAAAATTGTTAGCAGGGTCACTCCTCTAGAAGCTTCACTGATTATTTTTCATTCATGCTGACCTTTGACCTTCGATACCATGTACAGGTGATTCGAAAGGTGATTTGCTGTTTGGACACACCCACTCCTGAAAAGCAAGGCCTGGGGAGAGGCACAGGGTCACAGGGAGACCCTGAGTGCCCTTTCACCCGGGGGAAGAGCCATGACCCCCTGAGCCCTGATATCCAAACCCACCTCGCAGCACATGCTGAGGTTTGCACAGTCTGTGTGGAGTGTTTGCGTTCCCAGACACCAGTGTTTGAATTTTACAGTAACTTTTACAGTAATTACAGTAACTTTTACAGTAATTACAATAATTACAGTAATTTTTAACAGTAACGCGTGTGTGATGGGATCACTGTATCACACACAGACCGGAGACCATAACAAGCTCTGACAACTTTATTTGCTTTGTGTGTGTGCGTGTGTGTGCGTGTAGGTTTACTGACAATCAGTCTTAATCTCGTTTAATTTGTACATGTTTGTTAAGATGAATTCTCTCTCTCTCTAAAGACTTGTAGGTTTGATGCCTAAATATAAATAAATTGTGATGTCAGTTTGAATAGAATTCTTCAGCTGTCTGTATTCTTCTCAAAGCTTCCTGATTTTCTGCTCTCATAGGTCTGTGGGCACGTCAGCTTGTCTTCTCTCTTTCTCTTCCTTTCCTTTAATCCTATTTTGTCTTTCCTCCAGCTTTGTACGTTACCTAAAGCAATACATGACATGAGCTCAACTGTGACTTGACTGTTTAATATTAACCTTTGATGAATTGTTACTGAGTTTGTTGTATATTCTTGGTGTCAGGTCATTGTTCCCCCACATGATCTGTATATTCCTCCATGGTAACTGTCTTTGATACAGATTGTCTTCTCTTTTGTATATGTAAACAGGGAGATGTTTCCAGAGTGAGGAAGAAGGAAGACAAGCGTCAGTCAGAAAGAAAACATCATTCATAGAAGAGGATTTGGCAGCTGCAGGCAGGTTGAGCACTTTGGCTATTGCTGTTGTTAGTGATATGTTTATTATGTCTTATACTGCTACATTTATCACATAATTAATCTGTTAGTTGTGGACTTTTTAAAGTAACAATAACGCTTAAGTAACGTTTACTTTCTGTTTTGTTTCTCCCAGGCGCTGAACAAAGAGATTTGGTCTGAAAACATCTACAGCTTTCACTCTAACACACATGGTGTTAAATAAGACAGAACAATGACCTAAAAGCTTGCATGCGTCTCACTCCACTAACACTTCCTGTTCCAAGGGGGTCTTGATGAATTCTACTTCCTGTCTGAGTTGGGTCCCGGTGAATTCGACTTCCTCCCTGTGTTGGGTTCTGTGTAATTCTACTTGTTTGTGGGGGACCTGCGAGGTTACGCGTCATTCTTCTCGAGGGGTAATACCTGTGCTGACATGGACCATCAGGAAATCTGGAACTTTTCTGTGCCGTGAATATCAGATGAATGCGTTAAAGGGGGAAATCCAAAACAGCCCACCTGAAACTGCTCCAAACTTGAAACATGACCGTCACCAAACACAAATTTCCCTGTGACCAAAGATGGCACAAAAAGCTCTTTTTCATGTTTTAGGGGGAGATTCAATAAACTCAAAAATACACTGTTGAACCCGAACGTACATGCGCCTTACATGACCCGTGACATCAGGAGGAGGAGCTGTGTGTGTTTTTTATTTATGTAATGAAAATAAAAATTGTCCGCTCAACTTTTCTGTACATAAAACACGTTATGTAAAAAGAATAAATACAATTTAGTAGTTAGGGCTGGAGAGAGACACTTTTATAAGTGCTTTTAATATTTTAAAGACCGTTTGAGTGAAACTTCACACGCTCTTGTATCATTCGTTATTAAAGCAGGTATGTTTGTATATGAGAAAAGTTGGTTCAGTTTTCAGGGGACGTTTTCCTTAAAATCCTCTGCCAACTTCAACAATTCCCGAAATGGGAATTTATCCGATCCTGTGGAAAAAAATAATTTAGAGGACTCTTTATTTTGATGCATGCAGTTAATTTTAAAAGCCTTTTTCTAAGTTTGCAAAACACTGTATTTAAAACATAAATACAAAATGACTTTCTTGTGTGCACATACAACTCTAAAGTGTCTCAACTTTTTATATTCCGAAACAGCATCCGGAAAGCGTCCGTGCGTAGAAACGGTTTAGTGTGAAAGGCTCTATCCAGATCGCTTCCTTAGGTGTTTACTGTCGCGTCTGTTATTCTTTTGTGTGGAAACAGTGTACTGATGTTAGCCTGAGCGTCGCAGCTATGAGGTGTTCAGAATGTACATGCTAGTAATCAGACCCTGATCAACGATCACTGTATCGCGTATTAACTGTAAACCGTAGAGGTCTCTCTTTGTCTCCAGGCTGTTTGTAAACATTAAAGGAATGT
The DNA here is from genome assembly GCA_036877585.1 of Botia kubotai. Classification (NCBI taxonomy): domain Eukaryota; kingdom Metazoa; phylum Chordata; class Actinopteri; order Cypriniformes; family Botiidae; genus Botia; species Botia kubotai. Next base: position 11,214 of record JAZGTI010011465.1, read on the forward strand.
CTTCATGTCTTTTTGTTTTGAGTTTTAAATAAGTTGAGTATTTAAGTTATTTCATCTGGTGTCACACTTACTGGTGTGGAAAGTCTTTAGATCTTTGTTACATGTAGTTTTAATAGCTTATTACAAGTGACACACACTGGACTGTCATGAGAATCGTAAGTATAACCAGAAGTTGTTTCCAGTTATAAAACTGTGTGATATATTTTAGACCAGAGAGTCCGTGTGTTGCAGTATTCTGCAGCGGTTTTTGATAATATAGAATATTTCTTTAGAGATTACCGTTTGTTTGTTTGTTTGTTTTTCCTCCAATAGAGTAAGTCTTTTTAGCTGGTGTGTATGGTGTTAAATATAATTTGGCGCGCTGACCTTTGCTACGGAAATAAGATCTGAAAGACTAGAATCTGACTAGATCTGAAACTAGGTCATGACAGGCATGTGGTTCCTCCCTGTTACATGTCAATCAAACGGTGGGAGGGGCCTGGCGTGGTCCAATCAGCTGTTTTTGTTTAATATAATCTGTTTTCAACATTTTTGATGTACAATTCTTACAATGAGCGAAGCCATTGAAATGTAATTATAACAGCACTTTGGTTATTGGAGATCTTCTCTTTTAGAAACTAGCAGCTATAATGCCACCATGTTTCAAATGTCTTACAAAAACCTGATTTAAAAATGAAATAAATGCATTGATTTTGCAAACGCTTTTCTTTTTATACGCAGTTACACGAGTGTGTGTGTGTTTGTGTGTGTGTGTTGTGTGACTATATGAACACTGAGTCATCATGAAACATTGAAATTATATAATAATAATTATATACATCTGAATATGTCATTGCAGACATGTGACATGCTCTTAATGTAACATTATAACAGTAACTGCATTCACTCTGTTAGATAATCTATGCCTTCGGCAGTAAGCAAATGCCTGTCATATTTCTCCAGCCCTGGAACTGAATTTAACCCCACCTTCCCTAAAACATACTGCCTTTAACATTTGTGAAATTATTTGTTTTATTGAATTTTGGTGCCTCGAACTAAAGAAATAGTGGAATATACATAGACCGAGTCTTTAAATATTGCCCAGTATTACAGTATTTCTGAAAACACAAAAATCTGAGCAAAACACCCATATAAAAGAGTGACCCCAAAATGTACACGCTTCAAAGTTTATGAATTTTAGTTCAGTGCATTTGACAATATCAAACCCAGTGACACCTGCAGACAAACAACGCTAACGTGTGTGTGTGTGTGTGTGTGTGTGTGTGTGTGTGTGTGTGTTACATATTGTTTTAGTAAAAACACGCAGGGAAAACAACAATAAAAGTACAGGATTAAACAGACTATATGTTAACATAACCTGCGATCATGAACAATAAATAACAACAATAGGAAAACAAAGGAATGAATGAGTTAATACAAATGTGTTTAAATGAAATTTTGCCCTAAATTTGTATTTGTATTATTAATATTATATTTGTTATATAATTTAAATTTATATGTGCAGGTTTGGTCCCCTTGACGTTTCACCCTGTTGCACAGAGCAGCACCAGCCTGCAAAACCGCACCGTGTCCTCTCCGCCACAGGACGGCGCCACCCTCGCTGCTGGCCTGCACTTTCAGCACGCCCAGTCCGTCATTTCTCGGACCGTTCGCTGTCTGTAGCGCAGCACCATTCGCCCTCCTCATTTATCCTCGTTTCCTTCCTACCCGAGCAGCAGCAACAACAACCGCTCGACACCATGGCGGACAGCGCGAGTGAGAGCGACACGGACGGCGCGGGGAGCAGCAGCAGCTCCGTCACCCCGCAGTCGTCCTCCGCGGCCGCCTCCAACACCACTACGACCACCACGAACGCCGCCTGCAAAGCGCAGGGCGTCGTGATCTCGCAGTCCCGCCTGGAAGAGCTGACGAACCGTCTGGCGTCGCTGCAGCAGGAGAACAAAGTGCTGAAGATCGAGCTGGAGACCTTCAAGCTGAAGTGCAAGGCGCTGCAGGAGGAGAACCGCGACCTGCGCAAAGCCAGCGTCACCATCGTGAGTCCGGCCGGGTTGTCCTGCCTGTTATCTCTGTAGTACACCTGACAGCACTCTGCCCGGGGTGTATTATAAACCACTCTGAGGTCTAAAGTGGACGTGTTGAAAATCCAAAAGGGACGTGTGTAAGTCCCCGAGGCTCCTGCTAGCCTCCGAGCTAACCGAAAGATGATAACATGCAACAAAAGCCTAACAGCGGTTTATTAGCACCAATGCTAATGTATCTCACATGTCAGATAAATTGAATGCATTGGATGCCAGCATGAGTCCTCAAAGCTCACTGTTGCATCGTGTTTATGCGTGTTTATCCACCTTGTGTTGTGTTCGATACTCCAGCGGTGGTCCACGTAAGGCGTCTCTGATCTACCACATGGGTCGTTATTACCGGTTTTTAATGCAGAAAGTGTTTTGCAAGTGTAAATTTGTGTTTAAACGCGAATGGGTTTGTCATTATTGACCAAATATCAGGCCTCCGTCAGGGTGGTTTTGCTGGCACGCTGAATATTTGGCTCTAATGCGTCAACATCGTGTATGTGAATCAGTCCTTCACTCCATCTGCATGTAGACAAAGAGGCAACGCTGAAATATACGAGTGGAAAAATACTGACACACAAATGCAATCGGGAAATCTGGTGGTGTCCATGTGTGATTTCAGATTGTGCAACTGTTGGGTGTGAAATGCGCATTGTTTTCTGTTCTGTATTCTGGTGGATTTAATGTCTCAGGGATGTCTAGTCATCTACAATGTTTGGCAACCTAGTGCTTTTAGTTCTTCTTTCATTTTAAAAATAGAGGTTTAAATGTGAAAAATAATAGTCATGAATCACGATTTATGAGACACCAAACGTACTACTTCTAATGATGAAGTCTCATGTTTGTGTGATTGTTTGCTTGGTGGACATTTTTACATGCATGGCTGTAAGGGTTTGGGGTAAGTTTGTCTCATCTCCAATGCAGAATTGTCAGGTCATATCAGTAACTAACAGCTTTGTTTGTTTTGTTCTTCATAGCAAGCGCGTGCCGAACAAGAGGAGGAGTTCATCTCCAACACCTTGTTTAAGAAGATTCAAGCTTTGCAAAAGGAGAAGGAGACGCTAGCCGTCAATTATGAGAAAGAGGAGGAGTTCCTCACCAACGACCTGTCCAGGAAGCTCATGCAGGTGAGAGCCCATTAGTGTCTCTGGGGTCAGAGCGAGAGAGGAGCTTTCGGAAAGCTGATCGTTGTTAAGAGAGCAAATGGGTTCGAGCTCAGAAACCTGATCGCTTGCATGTGAACGGTACTCTCATACAATACATGTCTGGATGCAGACGACACCTTAAGGATTCTTGTTCAAAGGCTTGTGTTTGTAAAGCTCGCATTAGATGGTGATGAATGTAATTAAACAACAGCAGTGGGAAGTCACATGAGAGATATGGCAGCGTGTCCATTAGTCAGACTGATTCTGCCACCTCAACAGAGACCAGATGACATTGTTTATGGTGTATGTGTGTTGAGTAGGTGTGCGGTAATCTATGGATGAATAATGGAGTTGTTTGCACAATTAAAGTGTGTAGTAATGTGATTTGTATAATGTAGTAATTTGAATCTCAGAACGCTTAGAACACTCGTGGAGTTTAGATGTGTGTTGTTCTTTCTGATTATTTTGTTCTCTTTTGCATTTCCTCTCTCAGCTTCAGCATGAGAAGGCGGAGTTGGAACAGCACCTGGAGCAGGAACAGGAATTCCAGGTCAATAAACTGATGAAGAAGATAAAAAAACTGGAGAATGACACCATCTCCAAACAGCTCACTCTAGAACAGGTACCATCTCCAAACAGCTCACTCTAGAACAGGTACCGTCTCCAAACAGCTCACTCTAGAACAGGTACCATCTCCAAACAGCTCACTCTAGAACAGGTACCGTCTCCAAACAGCTCACTCTAGAACAGGTACTGTCTCCAAACGGCTCACTCTAGAACAGGTACCGTCTCCAAACGGCTCACTCTAGAACAGGTACCATCTCCAAACAGCTCACTCTAGAACAGGTACCGCCTCCAAACAGCTCACTCTAGAACAGGTATCATCTCCAAACAGCTCACTCTAGAACAGGTACCGTCTCCAAACAGCCCACTCTAGAACAGGTACCGTCTCCAAACAGCTCACTCTAGAACAGGTACCGTCTCCAAACGGCTCGCTCTAGAACAGGTACCGTCTCCAAACAGCTCACTCTAGAACAGGTACCGTCTGAACAGCTCACTCCGTCCAAACAGCTCGCTCTAGAACAGGTACCGTCTCCAAACAGCATATTTATACTTCAGAGTCTCACAATTACAACGTTTTGACATGCAGCATTTTGACATGCAGTAGTATGTTGTCTGTTGACATTTGTTCCATCAGTTTACAGTTCCAGTTCTTTTGCCGTCACTAATTACATGAACTGTGCACAGCTCCGGCGTGAGAAGATTGATCTGGAAAACACTCTGGAACAAGAGCAGGAGGCACTTGTCAACCGACTTTGGAAACGCATGGACAAACTGGAGGCTGAGAAGAGGTGATGTCACCCCACCTTCTACTTGGTGCTTCTGCTCAGCTTGCACACCACAGCCCTGTGTGTGTGTGTGTCTGTAAACACGATCACATGACCTGACTTCCATCTTCTGATTGGCAGGATTCTACAGGAGAAGCTTGATCAGCCAGTGTCGGCCCCGCCCTCTCCAAGGGAAGTTTCCATGGAGATCGACTCTCCCGAGAACATGATGCGGCACATCCGCTTCCTAAAGAGTGAAGTGGAGCGGCTGAAACGCAGCCTGCGCACTACAGAACTACAGCGTGAGTGTTTCTCTCACTGTGCACACCTGCAATCCTGTCTGCCATCATACTACCGCCTGCAGGGCATGTACACAAAGCGTACTACTCTGAGCTACTCCTAACCTTACTTAGTAGTACGTAGTATCCATGCTGTGTAACATGAATTTAGGATTGTTGCGTCCCAAATCATCGTATGCTGAAAATAGTATGCTAGAAGGTGCAGTATGCTTAACCTTTTCTGGTGGATTTCAAAGTATGCAGTATGCATGCTTTTAAGCTAATATTGCACACAACCCCTTGGGCTACAGCAGAGTTGATGCAGCTGTTTTTGACTTTAAGGGTTTGAGAGTTGAGTAATGAGTTTGAAGGTAGTGAAATTGGGTCGATGATTTAGCTAATGCTGGCAGGCAAACATAATAGGTGTAGTTATGGGATGTGTGGTCTCAGGATGATGTGTCCAGTCCCGCTCCTGAAACATCACTGTACTGTAAAGTTCAGTTTAGAGAGCAGCATAAGACAGACATCTCTGTTTAATACTGTTCCCTGTCAGGTGCATGCACACTTTGTGTAAACC
>JAZGTI010011466.1:0-16606 GCA_036877585.1 Botia kubotai
TCTTTGGGGGGGGGGCACAAAAGGATTTTGTGCCCCCTGCTGAAAAAGGCCTCCTGCTGAAAAAGTTTGAGAACCACTGAGCTAGATGAACATCGGATGCAGAAGCTTAAAGCATCACATTGTGCGTTTGTGTAGTACTATACGTTTATTGTTGACAACAAATTATGTTGTAATTTGTAAGTGGCTATGGATCAAATGTAAATCTGTGTTATATCTGTGCTCTCAGATCGTATTAAAGCAGAAATGGACCTTAAGGAGCTGAGTGAGACTGTACAACAACAACAGCAGCAGCAAGGAGCCTCAGTGCTCCTCACCTCTCCCAAAAAAACAACCAGGAGTTTGGATAAAACCATAGAGAGCTGCAAGGCTCAACTTGGTAATAAACATACTAACACACAGTAGTCAGATTGAGTCTGGGCTTGAGTTTAGATCACACTGGCAAAATATCATAAACAATCATTTTAAACAATAATTTAAAACCTAATAGCTTGAATGTTGTTATGATAGGTTTATACATTATCAGACACAAAACTTTTAATGGTGTTTTTTTTCTAAAAAAACCTTATTTCATCTTATTTCTAAAACCTTGTACGATGTATGTTTCACAAAGTTTAGAACTTAAGGTGAATTATTTAAATATCACAAGAGTGATGTCATTGAGTGCAATTAGTGTCACGTTCTCTCTTCATATCTTCACATTCTGCTCTTCATATCCTTCATTACAAAAGTGCAATATCTGATTCAAAGCAAATCTTGTCCGAGTATAGGAATTGATGAGATCTCAGATGATGTGTACCGCGGTGTGGAGCACAGCGAGTCTGAGTCTGACAAATCTGACTCCAGCGACAGTGAATACATGTCTGAAGATGAGCAGAAACCTAAGAACACTAACCACAGCAGCAATATTCACAAAGACTCCAAAAAGACAACGAGACATCTGTCCACTCAGGGACAGGACCAACATGTATTGCCCTCAACCGATGGAGGAACAGCAGATGCGGATGAGAAACCTTCAGATCTCAAAACCAAAGAGAAGCTAAGTGGTGCTGTGGAGAAAGATCCTCAGGAGAAGAACAAACTCCCACAGCAGACCCAGAGGGAAAAGTCCCAGCCTGGGCAGGAGGGACAAACTGCAGGCCCTGACCTGGATATGGACTCTGACTCAGAGCGGGAACTGGTCATAGACCTTGGTGAGGAACCAGGAGGGAGGGAGAAGAAGAAAGCCAAGCGAGATACTCCATCAGCACCCATCTCCACGCCCAAGGATCAGACAGGCACTAAGACTGAGGGTATCTGAATGGCTTTTTTGGTTTTCTTTTGAATTTTCATGAATATTTGTTTATATCCTCTAAGATCTTCCATGTCTGTTGTTCTGTCCAGGTAAAGTCCCTCCATCAACCAGCGTATCAGCTTCTCCAGCCACCGATAACATCTCATCCTCCTCCACTCCTGCTCCAAAAGACACATCCACGGCACCAATCAAGCCACCAGCACCCATCACAACTGTAGCTCCTGCTCAAGCCCCCACAACCTCAGCTATTCTTCCTATTTCTGCCCTCCCAGCGCCCTCTAGTGTGGTTAAGAAACAGCGCCCTCTGCTGCCCAAGGAGAGCACACAGCCGGCTCAACGGCCTGCTGTGTGGAACCAGGCTGGAGGTAAATTCCAGACATCCTCTCAGAAGTGGCATATGAACAAGGTTCAGAGGCAGCAGCAGGGTGAGCAAGTTCCTCAGACGCCTGTGCAGAACCAATCACAGCCCCAGACATCAGCGAACAACTCCAGCACCCGCTACCAGACAAGGCAGTCTGTCAAGGGTACATCTAAGTTATTTTCCTAGCACCCTTGTGCTGACTAATTACATCTAGGTAATACAGGTACATACATGTACTGTATTGTGTCATCTACATATTGATTTTTCATTTCATCAGCTGTTCAACAGAAAGATGGTTCCCCTGTCAACACTGCATCTGGCTCCTCCACCTCCAGTTTGGCCGGAGATTTCCTCACCCCTCCCGCCTCTGCAGATGTGGCTGCTGATATTGCTAAGTACACCACAAAGGTGGGTCAGATCCACCAAAGGGTAATCACTGCAACTAATCTGGCTGCTCATAGTGAATCTATTATAAAACAGTACATATAAAAACCAATACTCCTGTACATCTTTATATTTTTGGTTCATTAGGGGTTTAAAAACACAAAGCCTTGATTGTAGACCACAGCTAAAACTCAAGCGGACCTGTGCAGGGCCAATACAAAATTTCGCAAAGTCTGGAACAAATTAGCAAATTACAAAAACTGCTAAAAGTGACCGTGGTAAAATAATTATAAAATCTCTAAGGAATCTAATAGTGGAATTTGACTGGTGTTTTTTTAACCATTATTGCAGATGGTGGATGTGATCAAGGGAACAATGACAGAGATTTACAACGATCTCTCCAAGAGCACAACTGGAAATACAATTGCAGAGGTCTGTGCATATTTGTGTCACATGTTTTGTGGCAACATAATTTCTAGTCCAGCGGTGTATTACCAAGGTATTCAGAGATGTGCTTTATGAAAAGTGAGAAACTTGTGAATGTGTTGATTCTTATGACTTTTCTTTGTGGATATTGCAGATTCGTCGATTGAGGATTGAGATTGAGAAGTTACAGTGGCTGCACCAACAGGAGCTGTCGGAGATGAAACATAATCTAGGTAACTCGCAATTACAATTTAAGCACTAGGAACATTATGGAATTGTTCAAAGTTGGGAATTTTGTACAGATGTTAATTTGTGCGCAGTGTAATTTTGAAAAAGGAAAAGCATGTCCCTGGATAAACACTTTTTGTTGTTTGTGGAGCAACATTCCTATAAAAAACCATAACCCAGGAACACATCCAGGTTTTGTAAATCCTAATGCTGTGCATGTGTGTGTGTGTGTGTGCGTGTGCGTGTGTGTGTAGAGCTGACCATGGCTGAGATGAGACAGAGTTTGGAGCAGGAGAGAGAGAGGCTGGTGTCTGAGGTAAAGAAGCAGATGGAGGTTGAGAAACAGCAGGCAGTAGACGAGACCAAGAAGAAACAATGGTGTGCCAACTGCAAGAAGGAAGCCATATTCTACTGCTGCTGGAACACCAGCTACTGTGATTACCCCTGTCAGCAAGCCCACTGGCCCGAACACATGAAATCCTGTACACAGTCAGGTACATTTTTCTCACTATTTATATTTGTTTATTTTAACACTGGATGCCACTACCATTGTACTTTTTGGCCAATATACTGTCAGAAGGGTCGTTATTGCGAAATGCTGACAGGATGATTAGGATGCTAATAAAACATGATTGACCAATCAGAATCAAGAATTCCAGAGAGCACAGAAGACAAAAAATAAGGAGCTAGTTTTTCATTGTTTGTATTTTAAACACGTTTCTCCTTCTCCTCAGCCACAGCATCTCAGCAGGAGACTGAAGCAGAAGCTACTTCAGACCCAGTTGGTAAACCTATAGGACAGTCTCCTAAAACACAGCCCTCACCAAACGGTGACAGAACATCACCCACAAATCGAGGACCCTCCCCCTCAACAGACAACACTAAAGGCAGCTCCTCTGTTGCTGTGTCATAACCACAGAGCTGCCTAGATCATCTTTTTTTTATCAGAATAGTGCCATTAAAGTGCAGAGTCAGATGTTAACGCCACAGGACATGGTTTAAAAGAATGGTATCATTGTAAGCGTGGTCCAGGACATGATGTCGGCACACTTCCTGTTCACTACATCACATGGAACATTAGGAAAATGCCTATAAATGTTTGTTTCGTTTCTACGTACATTGTCATTTCATATTTGAATTTGTGACTTGTATAGTACAAAGACAGAGACACCTTTTGATATGAAATATGCAACTGTTGTACTGTTGTCCATTTTTATACATCTCAACTTTTGTAAACTTTCAAAAGAACATTCAAATGCTTGAATGACAACTTTTTTCTCTAAATGTGAAAGATGCACTTAGCAGTGTCTATGAAAGGATGGGTTTACCTTAAGGAAATGATGAATGAAAAGCGTGTTTGTACAATGTAAAAATCTTTTACAGAATATGATTGTTAGGACTCATGGATTGTCATCACATTTTGGAAAGATCTGGAAGATTTGTACTCTGAATATCTTAAATCCATGAAAGGCTTCTTGATTAAAAAGTAATTCAATGAACAAAATCTAGAGGAGTAAAGGAAAAGATTATACTTATTGTGGACATGTTTCTTTTTTCTTCCGTCTTGTGGACTCTTGTTTACATATTGTAAATAAAAAAGAATAAGCAGAGATGATATCTGTAAGAAAAATAAAGTCTTAACTGAGACAAAAATCTCTGGAGGTCTGGGTCTATATATACTATTATGCAGTTTTATCAGGAATAATTGTTTTCACCTTCTCCTTTTTCTTTTTTGTATTTGATACATTGCACATCAAAGAATATCATGATACTAAATGTGCCAATATATTTCCAAAAACATGGAATTGTGATGGTACTTATGAAAGGTTGGTGTAGGAATAGTTGTGGTTTATTTAACAACTCATTTAAAAAAGTAACCGTCAGTAAAAAGGTTATATTTACATATACAAATCAAGCAAAAATTGCTATGATTGTAATTTTCTAAACACTTAAACGAATGAGACAATACTCTTAATGTAATACTCTTAATATGTCAAGTATTTTCCCACAATTCATATTTTCTTCGACGAAAACCTACGTGATGACGCAAGACGTTCAAAGAACAAACCGACGCATGATCTGAGAGAAAGAGGCGCCGGCGAACAAGAGGTAAAACTCGTCTTAGAGATTCGAAATATCTACATTTGTATTTTTTTTTATTTCACACAACGACCGTGTGGCAGTTTTATTTCGCTGGATGTAGTAAAATGTATGTCTAGAGAAAAAAGGTTTGTTTTTTATGGATACGCTGAAACGAGCGGTTCGCCCCGGTCGGTAACGGAAGCTGATGTTGCTATTGCTGATGTTTTATGGGACAAAGAATTTGTGGCGTTTGTCTGATATTCAGTAGGTCTTGTGCTTTATGTAACCGGTGTTTTGTTTAAATAAGTCCGCATATTTATTATGGACTTCTCAGTGATATGTACCGATAGATAAGCCTGTTAGAACAGGTTATAGAAAAGAAGGCGAGGCCTGGGTATGGATGAGCAGCTGAAGGCGGTGTATGACTCAAGGGCTGTGGCTCAAAATCTTGCGAGATGTTTACCTAGACAGCTTTTCTGGCAATCGGATCGAAGCTGCCTATTATGACCAGAAATGATGTCGAATTCGTTAATCGAACGGCTGGAATGCTGTCTAGGTAAAGCAGCTCATTAGGCTTTAAAACACAGTCAGTGTAACTGTGATTGCTGCTGTTTCTCTTTCAGCATCTGTTTAGCTGTCCTGAGACTCTGGTTGGCTCAGTGCCCTAACAGTACATTAATAGCAGTTCTTCTCCAGTGGTTTACAGAGTATGAATTTATCCACAGACACGTTAGTATCTCCATACTAGTAATTATTGTTTTGTAGATCCTTGTAGTGGAAAACTATTTATAGAAGAACAGTGTGTTTTGCTAGAAGGGGAAAATCTTTACTTGCAATCTGACATTACACCTTGGTACACTCTCTCAGTAACCACCCATGTTAGAAACAAAATCTATGCTTTACTAAGAACAGGAGTGCATATGCTTGTACATACAAGCTTTGATAGTCAAGCACTTTTTTCCATTCAGATTTGGACAGTAAACAGGCTGCTTCTGTTTGACACAACAATAAAGATACTATCTCGCCACTTACAGATTTCAATAAACACGTTTATGTTCACAGACGTAACTACTTAAGTACTCATGGTTAATGTCTCACTACTGAATTTTAGGACATGGCTGTTAACGTGTATTCCACCTCAGTGACCAGCGACAATCTGAGTCGCCATGACATGCTCGCTTGGATCAACGAGTCTCTACAGATGAACTTCACCAAAATTGAGCTTTTATGTTCAGGTAAGTTGTGAGCTTTAACTGTGTCATTATGGTGACTGTGTTCAAGTAAAGAGTATTTATTGTAAAATCATTATTACTATATTTTGTTTAAATCTGATTGATCATGCTGTGATAAACCTTTAAATGAAACAGGATGTTCAATGAGATTGATATAGGGCAGATTGGTTTAATCCATCGGGAATCGATTGGATCACATAAACTGAGTATTTCACACCAGAGCATAGCTGGCATTTTAAATCAATGCCTAAATGGCTATTTAGCTATTGGTTTATATTGCCCAATAATGTGCAGTGTCTAAATGAAACATAATCTGTAATCTGAATACATCAAATTAATTTAATAGTTTATAAGTAAAAATAGCAAGCAAAGAACAATTGATTTAAAATAACATTTATAAATAAGTGACTGACTATAGCTGTGAAACTGAATGCGGTCATTTGGTTTTGTTAATTCGTGTCTGTTAATAATCATTTGGTTCTGATCTTCCCTGCAGGTGCAGCTTATTGCCAGTTCATGGACATGCTGTTTCCAGGCTGCATACCTCTAAAGAAAGTTAAATTTGGTGCAAAGTTAGAGCATGAATACATTCACAATTTTAAGATATTACAAGCTGCATTCAAGAGAATGGGAGTTGACAAGGTAAGTTGTTTGTCTTCCCTAAGGGTGTGTACAAGCAGTGTTTGTCCAGTCAGGCTGAGTAAAGTTGAGTGAACATGTAGGATTTTATGGAACAGAGCAAGTCTGTTTTTCATATTGATCAAGAATAATTTATTTATCAGTGTTTATTAGATGTCTTCTAAGCGTTTGGCATTAGAGAATAGGATCCAATTATGCCTTGATGGGTTCTTGAGCAAAAAAAAAGCTTGTCCCTTCTAGAAGATTTGTCTTTGGTCAGGGGCCAGTATTTGATTTATGTTGTTATACAAAATAATAATTACATGCATACATTGCATGTAGCTTGCTTGCTACATGATACATTATAATCAATGTTCTTTGATTATGAAACTGTTTTTATTATTCTGTTTCACCACCAAATTGAATTAAATTGAATTACAACAAAATGTTGTTTTCTTCAGATAATTCCAGTTGACAAACTGGTAAAGGGGAAGTTTCAGGACAACTTTGAATTTGTTCAGTGGTTTAAGAAGTTCTTTGACGCCAACTATGATGGTAAAGAATATGACCCAGTGGAGGCACGACAGGGCCAGGACACCATGCCTGCACCCAACCCCTCCATGCCTGCCCTCAGCAAGCCCAAGAAAATCATGAATGCAGGTTGGTCATGAATTGGTCATGTTATTTTGGTGCTGTATTTCATTGACAGCTTGTAGCTTGATTGTCAGATCTTGCCATATGTACAAGAGCTACAATTACAGTGCAAAAAGGTTTTGTAATTTGGCAGTTACATTTATCCAAAGTGATTTTAAGGTATACATTTTTATCAGTTTTCCAGGGAATCAAACCAACAACCTTTGCGCTGCTAACGCAGTGCTCTAAATGAGCTACAGAAACACTTTGATAGAGAAAAGATGCCTGCCTATACATGTACATACTACACTTATTAGCTATGTGACTGTTGATTTTCATCCAGCAGATATTGTATTATAAATACGTAAAAATACGTTTTTGTAAAAACAAAACGTATAAAAACACAGAAACTGTTCCTGTTTTCCAAGTGACAAGCATGATATAACCAATCATGTCATGTAGTCTAAACTGCTGTGATTGAGTGGAGGCGAGGACTAATTTACATATTCATGTGTCCTTGTATACTAAATGAAGCAAGGGTGTGGAGTCACAGGCAAGTTATTTTAAGGCATAAGAAGTTATTTTCAGAGCGAAAAACATTTAACTGTCATTTTGATGATCAAAGATGAATTTCAAGGGATCAAATAATAAACTACAGAGGCACTCTAAAAGAACTCATCCAATGTATGTGAAGTCCACAAATCCCTGTTCACTGACTCTGGATGCACTGATTTCAGTGATTTCAAAATTTCCGTCCATCCACTTATAATACCAGCAGCTGTAATCAGTATGAAGCTGTATCACGGGCACGTGGGATCATCTTGTGTAGGGGATTAAATGGTGGCCAAACACAGCTGTCGTTCTCTTTTCACATGGGTGGAGGTCATGTGTTTAAGCCTATCCAGCACTCTGAATCTCATGTGTTTGTGCTTCCATTTGGTTGCAGAGTTCTAGTCTGTTTCTGTTTATATTCCTCAGTCTTAAGTGAGAACTATATTGACCATTTAGTATCTGCTGACCACAGTTTACGCAATATAAGACAATGAGTGGCTTCAGCTGAGAAATACACCTCTAGAATGGCTGTCATTTCCGTGGACATTGACTTTGTTGTCGTTTATGGTCAGATTGAATAGTTTTCGGTCTACTAACCAACCCTCATGGACAGTGCTGGAGTGTAATGATTCAGGGAAACAATTCAGGGAATGTTTTTCAGTCTCTCACTATTAATTGTTCCCAACAGCACCACAGAGAGCAGCCGTCGCCAAGGTAACACCCAAGATGGCGCCTGCCTCTGCGCGGAGACCTGGTGCTGGTGGCGATGAGGAAAGGGCGGAGCTTATCCAAGAGGTGAGCTATGTTCTCCCACTGTCACATCATTGAAGTTGTCTGTTTTACCACCTTCCTAAAATGTTTGTTTGTTCTCGTTTAGTTAAACATCTTGAAGTCTACAATCCAGGACATGGAAAAGGAGCGGGACTTTTATTTTGGCAAACTGAGGAACATTGAGCTGATCTGTCAGGAGAAGGAGGGGGAAGATGACCCCACCCTGCAGAAGATTGTGGATATTTTGTATGCCACAGATGTAAGTTCAAAACAAATGTAATCTCAGCTCACACTGATGCATAAAAGGGTTCACCCAAACATTTAGTTTTGAAATTCCCATAAAATGTGACAGCTCAATTTTTGTGTGAGATCTATTATGATTATGATTATGGGTGTGAATGTGTGTGTGTTTGTCCTGCAGTAGACTAACGTTCAGAAGCCTGGGATAGGCTCCAGCTCCCCGTGACCCTACAGAGGACAGGCGGGTTAAAAGAATGGGTCACATAACTGAATGCGTCATTAGACCCTCTTTATTAGTTCAGCTTGTAATGCTAAACAACTTGCTAAATTCTATTTAAGACAGGAAAAAGAAAGACCAGTGGTTCAGGAACTAGATTCTCTGAGGATTTTCACTGGATGAAACATCTGCTAGAGTCTCCAGTGAAAGATCTGTGTCAGTGTGAAATTTCATTGAAAATTACATTTCTCTGGCAATCGTCACAGCATTTAATGGACTAATTAAAACTTAAAAAGTCCTTGGGGTAAACTGGCCAAGCCACACCTTCAGAGGCACGGGCATGTTGTATATTAACAAGTTAGTACAGATATTTTAAACCTGCAGAGTGAAGAACACATTAGCTCTACAATGTAATCCAATTAAACATTCTTTAAAGGGCAATTCAGATGACTTATTCTCTCTGACTGTGTCTTTCAGGAGGGATTTGTCATACCAGACGCTGAGTCAGAGGACCAGGAGGAGTTCTAACACTTGTGACTTGTTGCAGTTTCCTGCCCTCTTCACACAGCTACTTCCTCCCCCTCTCATCGTCAGCCTCCCATATCAAGTTATGCATTAGGACTTTAATCTGAACAAGCTCCTTATGTTTTGTTGCTAAAGCACGCCTAGACACACATCATGTTGAAAGAGCTGTTTTAAGTCTCCTAGACCTCCTTTAAGAGATTGCTGCCACAGTACTCCCGGTTTACAATGAGGAGTGTGTAAAATACAACCCTAATATTGCTTTTCCTCCAACCTGCAAATGTATTTATCTTATTTTTAATGTCTATGAAATTATATCTTGGACACTTTAGTTTGTAGTGATTCCCCCCTCCCCTTACTAAATGGTACATATCTGTTATTATATTTTATTCAGAATTGTACCTTACACTGACACAAAACAGAGGGACACAATAGCAAAAGCGTGTTAGTTCATAGCAAAAATATGTACAGTTCTTTTTGCAAACCCCGCAGCCCAGGCGACCCTCTTTCTAGTTTTCACTCATGTATTTGGTGCTTGCTTTAGCGTAAGGCAGGTAGCAGTCACCACCACTCCAGTGTATCTTTAGTGACTGTGCCTTATACAGACTGTAGGGAGTGGACCCAGTCTGATGTTTGTCTGTTGTTTTATGGATGTAGTAAAGTATTGTTTGTGGTCCAGCATGAGTCAGGTTTTGCTGTAAGGTTTGTGTACTAACACTCAGTTTGTGCTATGTTGTTGCAGGATGTCATACTGTGCTGTAGCGTCAGTTGCACAAGCAAAAAAAAAATTCTTATAATTTTATAACACTTTCATTTAAAGAATTATATCCATATGATCTTAATTTTCACTATATTGCTGGACTCGAGGCCAAAATTTAAGTTGACAAGACAAACACAACCCATCTCTGCATGGACTGTGCAGAGATTTCTACCTGTTTTTACTGCCTTATATTTAATGCAGTTTTTCTTTCCTTTCGTTCGTTTTAACTTTTGCAAATATTTGTAATTCAAATTAAAATTTTAAAGGTCCAATGTTTATTTTTGTTCCTTTTTAATTATTATTTGTAATAGTAGCAGCAGATTTTCAGTATTTCAGACAGACGTTTTAAATACAGAAAAAAACATTTTCAAACATTGCACTCTTAAGACCATTCCCCAAATAAACGTGTTGTCAGGCAAATGCAACAAATGTGTTAAAAGCGTACCTTTTCTAAGAAACATTGGAAATGAGCTTTACTTTTCATGCATTTTGATTCCTGTAAGACCTGCATGCCATAGGATGCCTGCATTCTGAATTGATCTCTCAGTTGCCTTTCCAAGCATTGATCATTTATTTCTGTAATATTAGAACTTCTGGGTTTGTCTAGAGAAATTCACAATGACTTGACTTTGGATCACTGTGCCAGTTGTGATTTTCTCTGATGTGTAGGTTGTATCTGCATTGTTTTTATGTGCACTGGTTATTCTCAATCAATATGAAGTTTCCTCTGTGTATAGTTCTCAATGTTGCATCTTAAATCGATATTACATGCAAAACTGGCAATCAGAGTTTTTATTGGTGCTATTAAATACCTTGACCTCTAAGAACCTGCCTGTTTGTGCTAGGAAATTCTTTGCTGGTTGCTTTGGTTCACTGGAATACTGCTGAAATTTAATGGATGTAACTGTGCTGGATCTATTCTAAACAGGATAGTAAGAAAATAAAACATCTGCAAATCTTGGATAAACGCAAGAGCAAGATTTGTGATTAGACAAAGTTAACAAATGTGGCTAGTGTGAAAGCAGGTAAAGTCTGTGAAATGCAGTCAATCACCATTCCTTTTAAAACACTGTGGCCTTTCTGAACAAAATGTAGCAAAGGTACATTGTTGACTCCACAGCACTACTAAACTGTCTCTGTATTTGTACTTGCAAGCTGTTAAGAGTTCCACATTTTTAACACTTTGCTCAAATCCATTTCTTACAATAAAACAGTATTTACATGTCTTTCTTTTGGTGTTTTATTTCGTCTGATGTGGAACGGTCTACAGTAGTTTGCTGATATCTTCTTTTCAAAAGTATATCAGTATGGTAGACTAATTTTTACAGCTTTGCATATATGCTGCCGGTTAAAGTGTTGGACAAATCTGCTTGCTACTATTCCTATTTTTCTATATTTTAAATTTTCATATTTTTCTACAATAAGCTCTATGGAACTATGGAATAGTACAAAATTGGAATTGTGCAAGAATGAATCAAAATGGTGTTAAACAGTTTGTATTATAATATAACCAAATTTTAATATTTCATATCAGTATTTTAGCTTCTTCAAGGTCGTTATCCTTTCCTGTAGAGTGTAAATGTATTATGGTTATGTTACGTTGTTATTGACATCCACATTCCGGAGATATATAATCATAGACATAACACGTTAACCACTAGGTGGCAATAGTGATCTAATTCTAATCAAAATTTAAATTGTAATTTAAGGTTTTGGAGTTTGTTCTAAAACACAGAAATACGACAGGAAGAGTGAACATGTGCCTCAAAGTCAGTTTTCACCTGTTGTCTGTATAGGTTAGGTTTTCATGGTGTCGATAACCAATCTGTTTAAAAGCAATCATTACTCCACCGTTCGTTTTAGCATGCCAATTCCGCTCTATTAGCGGGATCAAACAACTTTACGAAAACGAATTATTGTTACCAAATGGTTTACCCTGCGGCACTTAAAAACACAAAGCCACTATTTCCACTTTTTGGGACAAAACAAAAACATTTTAGTCCAACTCAGGTCTTCTTTTTCCCTAAGTAAAATTATATTAAATAATTTAAAAGCCACAGTTTTAATAAGCGAAAATAATTTGAAGCGTTGCATTCATTTGTCCATGACTTAAAGCCCCGCCCCTTCATTAATTAAAGAGTGTTGGAGAGTCTCCCCACAACCCCCCCAACCCCGATGGAAGAAGTGCAATGACTGTATTGGACCGAGCGTAAGATTTTCACACGCCTTTGAAACAGGTGTGCTTGCTTTAAGTTGTCATCAGATGTGGTCCTGTCTAGATGTGTTTCTTTTTCTGGGAATCGGTATGTTTATATTGGTGGAATTTAGAAACGTTGTTGCCAAACTGTAATTAATTTTGAGCGAAAACGTGGTTATTTGTGTCGTGACACCTCCTGTACTTGTGACAACTGTTAAGTGTGATTTCACCTGGTGTGGTGCAGCCCCTCTCTTTAACACAGCTGCTGTCATCCTTTGTTATTGTCAGATTTTTTGGCTTCTCTGTCTCTTTTTTTCTTGTCTGTTTTGTAAGACCCACTGAACACAAAACTAAGAGAGGCTATTCATCTCCCTTTCAATGACTAAGGTCACCAAATGCCCGTGGCTGTTCCTTAAATGAAGTTTTACATATGAAGACACAAAATGTCCTAAAGCATCGTGTCTGCATAGAATGACTGGCACTGACAATCATTCTGTCTTTTAATGATGTCATTCTTTGTACTTTTTGTACTGTATACTCCTATTTTATATAAAAAAATGGGCTAAGGAGGAAACACTACATTTGTTCAGATCTTTCATTTCAGGTATCTGGTTTATAACCGTTTTTGGAGGTGACTCATATGTTTTGATATATTTCATATTGATCTATAATATTTGATTTTCATTTTTGTGATCATTTTTACTTTTTAATTGGTAATGTCTTATCCTTGTTTAAGTTTATCACAGTCACACTGTCAAACATTGTTTAACTTCCTGTCTGTCTAAAGTATGACTCACAGCTAAAGCTGCACTTTATGAAACTTCAGTATTAATAAACATAGTTTTTGTTTTTCTTCCTACGTTAATGCTTTTTCCAGCCCCCCTCTTCCCTGATGATGCACACTTTTCAACTTTAGGTTTAGGTCTTTAGATTATTTTGGGTGAGGCAGTTACTTATTTCAGACTTATTTTGTTAGACCAGATTGCTTGTTTTTCTAATGAGGACTGACAGCACTGCTTGTCACTCACACATGGTGGAAATGCTTTACTGCTCATTTATAGAAACTTCCGGCCTTTTGTTTTATGTATGTAAAGTTTAGATTTTGCCTTCTTTTATATTAAACTTCAAGGCAGATGAGCTTAACAAAAAAAAGAGAAAACATTTATTACTTATAGGGGTGCAAGAAATGCATGGCACAAACTTGTAGGTGCTTGCTATTTAGCCAGACGTCTATGACTCTACTTTCCTACAAACACGCATGCCTGCGCAAACACTATAGCGTCTCTGGGCATAATTCCCGTTCAATAAATGCTCAGAGGAGTTATATGCCTGCAAGCTATATTTACATTTGGCTTTGATGCTGATATTTGTTTGGATTATGAACGTCATTGTGAATGGTGCCAGCTCTTTGCTAAAAATACATATTTGTGCAATAGCTTAGTCTGCCTGAGAGATTTATCCAGTATCCATTGTGCCTATATGACTCAGGGATTAGAGTTCAACTGGAACCAAATTTATTGTTGAATCATTCATGGCTAGCTCCTTACCTGTGTCTTTGCTAGAGGCAAAATGATCTTTGAAGCCTTGTCTTTTGCTATTTCCATTTATACGAGTTTGATTTCAAGAGCCTTTTCTGTGTTTTATTGGCAGAGCAGCACAGGATGGATGTCTAACTACTGCAGGCTCTCATTAATGCATAACTACAGGTGTTGAGATAACAGTAGCATTATTTATGTGTGGATTAAGGGGTCTGACAGGTAGAGCAGGTAGAGTTTTTGTGTGTGTGGAACAAGGTTTATTATCTGTTTTAGTGCAGTATTTTACTAAGTACTAGACTAAGTACATTAGTTTACTGTTATTAGTGGTGCTTGCTAAAGTGTCACGTCTACTATTGCTCAGAGTTAGGCTTAGGCACAGAAACTCTGTTGCCTAGTTGTTGGCCATTGACTCCTTTGTTTCGGGTGTTAAGCAACCACCTAGCAATGACCAAAACACATTAGAAACCACCTAGAAATGACCCAGAACACCTTAAAAACCACCAAGCAATGACTCAGAACACCTTAGAAACCTCATAGCAACCACCTATAACTTAGCAATGTGCTATATACCATAAACATCTTAGCAACTGAATGGAAATATCTTAGCAACCACACAACCATGTCCTATAAAGCACTCAGAAAACCTTTACAATCACAACCCATAGTTTTGAATGGGCAGGCACACATTTTCCTGGGAAAAATATCTATACTGTACATCTATTTTTCTTTTCAAAGCCTCTCATATGTAACCTCAGTTTATCCTGTACAGTCCAGCTTGGGCAGGTGAAAAATGTACAAGGAAGCACATTATAGTTAAGATCTAAGCTTCCTGCCTGTCTGATCATGTCTGTGGCCTGCTGTTTGAAGTGCATTAAGATCCCACATCAGAGCTGTGTTTTAGACACAACATGGCTTCCTCTGTACTTTATCTAAAGTTTCACAGACTCTCAGCAAACTAGCAAATCACTGTTTGTCTGAACGAGAAAAATACTTGACTGGAACATGTGCTTGTTGGCTAAGGAAAAAATCATTTTGATCACTCATTATAGGCACTTATGTAGACAATAAAGTTGACATGTTGAGTCAGATAGCACTTTTGTTTGATCTTGATCTGTGAGTGTGTGTCTGTTTGAATGTCTTTGGGTGTCCATACACAACCTTTTATAATGAAGTTTAGTCACTAACCCAGGCTGAGGTTAAATTGGGTGTAACTGTTAGGGTGTTTTCAACGTGACCTTATTCTCACATTTTCAATGAAATCACTGGCAACCAGGAAGTCACTTAGGCCAAAGTCTAAGTCAAGAGGACTAATACACAGACACAGGCCATCCCCTTCCTTTCATCTCTTGTCTTTTCAGTTGACTCTGTACTCATAAAGGAAGTATGTGACAGCTGTATGGCATGTCCTTCATCCTTCTATTGTGAGATTTGTCTACAGGTCTTTCAGTTTATCGGCCATGTGGAATGTTCTTGTTTAAAAGTGAATGTGAGTTAGGCTGCATTAGCGGGGAGACTCTAGACTTCCGAAGTCAAACACTCAGTTGACCCCACCAGCTTGTTGTGATACCCTGAGAGAGCAGAGAAGTTCAGAGGTCAACATGTGTAAGACAGACAGTGTTATGTCTCATTCATTAAAAGTGATATGAACAGGGAAGAGTTGTATATGTTTATCTATTTTTGTTAATGAAGAATAACCACATATCTTCATGCATATGGCTGCCATGTTGTCTGGACACCTGTGGTGTACATAACTGTATGAATAATTGTAAATGTTGGTAACATGAATAGATCACTTAAAATTTTGTTGTAATTTACTCACCTTTATGTCATTCAAAATGATTGGATGTCATCCAATGATTTTCTTCTGCAAAACAATGAATTGTTGAACAGTGAAAGTACTTTACAGTAAAAGTATACAGTGACCAAAGGTATTTAGGCTTTATAAACAATATATACCATAAGCAAAAATATCATAAAGCCTTCTGAGGCCATATAATAGTTTTTAATGGGGACCAGACTGGTATTTAAATCATTATTCACTAATAATCTTCCCTCCGGCAAAGCTCTTAAATCTAAGATTTCAGAGCTGTGGCAGAGTCTGGCTGGCTATCATATGTCTTCAAAAGACCTGAGGTACAGACACATCTTCACACTGATTTTAACATACTATCTGGAGCTTGATGGCTGCTGACTAGACACTGTCCACTTTTGTTACATGGCAAAGGTTTTCTTACTGGCTTTCGACCTAACCACCTTTCGAACCAATTTCATATTTCTTACTGTCTTTCTCATTTACTGACAAATACAGGAAGCTGAAATAGGAAATGTTGTTTGATCGCTCATAAACCAACTGAATGAACAGTGTATCCTGGCCAGCTTTGTCTCTATTAGCTTAATTCTTTATTATGAAATATATATACAATAAATATAATAAAAATAATAAATATATTCCAAATTGTACCATTCACATTCACAACTTATGGTGATCATTTTCTGCTAGTCTATCATGATTCTTCACAAGACACACCCCCAGCTCAGAAAGCCAGAGCTTAAA
>JAZGTI010011467.1:0-16605 GCA_036877585.1 Botia kubotai
TTAAGGCAGAACAGCCAATCATCAGCCGGTGTCATGTTTGAGGGGGAGGGGAGAGGAGAGCTGAAGCGAGCGTAGACACAGAGCGGCCAGAGAAATGGAGGAGCGAATGCGAAGGCGTTTGTTCAAAACTGCGGGAAAACTGTAGAAAAAGTGTGGGTGTTGAACCCTCTCACCGGGAAAAGTGTGGGTGTTAAAACACCCACATCCCCCACGGGTGCGACGCCCCTGCCTAAAACACCCCCAAAACTAACAGAAGGAGCGGCATAAATTAAAAGTCAGACCAACTGTTGCCAGGCCCAGCACTTCCAGAAGCTAAGGTCTGACGAACATCCATTGTCTAATTAGCCACAAAGAGAGCTAAGGTGAGCAGGCGAGAAATAAAGGCCGTATCTTGGAAAATAATGCTCATAGCAAAACTGAGATGTCTGAGAAGCGAGAGCATGTCATATTTAGCTACAGCGTATGAGGTACTACAGAACTCCTTTAAAGACCTAATTTTAAGAAGTTTCTTATTAGGGAGAGAAGCGTGCATTTTGACTTGAGTCGAGTAGAATATTAAAACAATTCTATGGATGTTCCTAGGGTTTTTAATTGGGCAACAGGAATACCCACAGCATGAAAAACCTACCCTGTAAAAAAACGTTCTGAAACCTCTGAAAAGAGCAGCCCAGAAAATGGAACGCAACTGGAAGCAAACAAAACTGAAGGTATTTCGGGTAGCCTGGAAGGAGAATGTTTCAAATTATAGAAAGGCCTTAAAAAGCTCCAGATCTGCCTATTTTTCAAATCTTTAGAAGGAAATAAACACAACCTAGATATCTATTTGACACAGTGACTAAATTAACCAAAGATAAAGCGTTATCTGCTTCTGACAGTTGTCAATATCATAATAGCGATAATTTTATGAATTTCTTTAATAACAAAATAGACACTGCAAGATAAAAATCATAAACATGCAACTGCCTGTAACACAAACAAAGCAGATGGTGCATCATAACCTGCCCAAGGAGCAGCTCCAGTCATTCTCTACTATTTTAACGAAGAGGCGGAGGCAGAGGGATCCATTTGCAGCATTTTATTAATAAGCATAAACAGTAAACAGGCGTGGGTCAAACAGGGCGATCAGAGCAATAAGTGCAAGACAAAAACAAAATGATAAAACAGGCAAGGGTCAGGCCATGCACCAAACATTAAAAAACACAGTCCAAAGCAGAGTCAAAAGGCAGGTGATAAAAAGACAAAAACGATATACAATCCAATCAGTAACGATAAGGCAATCTGGGAAAACGCTCTAAAAATGCTGCACGTGGCAAAACAAGACAGCGCACAGAGTAATGTGCAGCTCTGGGCTTTATAGTCCACATAATTGAGTTCAGGTGCCAAACAGGAAGTAATTAGAACCAGGTACGGGATCATGGTAAATGTAGTTCAAAAGAGTATTAATATTATGACGAGTGTAGTGTTGGCTGTCAATCAAGCATCATATAAATTTCAATATCTTGCTGATTACCTACAAGGCCCTGAATGGTTTAGCTCCTCAAGACTTAAGCGAGCTCTTTTCCTATTACAGTCCTTCGAGTTCACTGCGATCTGAAAATTCTGGCCAGCTGTTAGTACCCAGAATTTCAAAAACAAGTGCTGGTGGTAGATCCTTCTTGTATTTCTTGTATAGGCATGTTATATACATGCCTATTTTTAGCTTAGTTAGTTTCTATATTTTGTTCCCTGCTTAGTCACAGCAGTATGATGTTATGGCTGCAATTAGTAACATTATGCCCCACCGTTTATGTTGGCACGATTTCTCAGTGCCCGACATATTGTCAAATATAATTGGAACCATCAGTTTTTCATCAATAAATAACTACAAATCATTATAATCAACTCTGTTCGTATCCAAGACAGTTACAAATTGCAGCTTTAACATGCCAGAGGAGAACTGGCCCTCCCGGTCGAGCCTGGCTTCTCCCAAGGTTTTATTCTCCATGTATACATCATTGGAGTTTTGGTTTAATGCCACTGTTGCCATGTTGGCTTGCTTGCTGGGAGACGTCTAATTTAGCCTAGGGTTTTGTAAATTGTAAATGTCAAATGTCATTTTTATTGTATATATTTTATGTATGTATTCTACTTTTGCATGTTGTGTGTAGTTCATGGTACCATTGCAAATCCCTTATACCCCTGCCCCCGTTATCTATTATATGCCAAACTTATGTAAGCTAAAACGCATATCCTGCTCAATAATTTTGTGGTTTTATCGGTTCAGTCAACGCTTTATTCATAAATACTATTAAATTGAATAGTGCAGCAGCAGACCGAACAGAGTTTGGAAGATCATTCCACCAGTGAGGGATGGTGAAGATGAACCTGTAAGCAAGTGATTGTGTGCCTTTAGAAGAGGGTATTACAAGGCTAATTTAATTTGCTCGTGTAGATACATATCGTAATAGTTTGTACATAACCTTATAGTTTGTTAAGGTTGGTGCAGAGCCAGTGGTGGTTTTGTATGTATCTCTTGCATACTTCTTTTTCTGGAGAACACTTCAGTACATAACTCATCCCACACAGTTTGTCAGATCAAATTGACTGACTTGAAGAAAGGTGTGCTATGACTTTAATAAGCTATTTTTTTTAGGGTGTATAGAAAAAATCCATAGACTTAACAATGAGCTAAATTTTCTGATGATATAGCCCTGCATCAGAATGCCATAAAGACCTGGGGGTGGGCTCATATCGCTAGGCTTAGCAAGCAGCAGCGGCAAATTCCATTTGAAAAGGTGAGAGGCATCAGAACATCGTAGAGACAAGTGGGTGGCCTCTTTTGAATCAGACTGGCAAGTAGTCTTTAATTATTACCATGGAATCTGTCCAGTCATGCCCTAGCAACCAACATGAATTAGCTATATCTCAGCACCAGAACATCATAGAGACATGGGAGTTGGCTCTTTTGATTCACACACATATTTGTCTATTGGTTTTACCCTGTTAACTGTCTATTTACACCCTAGCAACCATTTACTGTACCCTAGCAACCATGCAACAGAACATTATAGGGACATGTGGATGGGCTTATTTGACTTGGGCTTTTTTTTATTTGTCAGTGGGCTTTAGGTATTGCCCTGGCAATTTCCTGACCACACCAAAGAGACCTCATAACATCATGAATAAGCCATATTTTAGTATATCTATCATGCTAAATTATGGTAAGTCATGCTAGCATCATGCCATTTCATGCTAAAATATGCTAACATCATGCTAGAATCATGTCAACTGTCAGGAACACAGGAGAGAAGAAACCAGTTGCAGACAGCTTTAAAATAAAAATACTAAACTTTATTCAAAACAATAAACCTATGAGGGTTTATTGGGAACCAAAACGAGACTTGAAAAAAACAAAATCAGAACAAGACCAGACACACACACACACACACACACACACACACACACACGAGGACAAACAGGTGAGGGGAATCAACTGATAATGGGATAAACAAGGAAACAATTAGTAGTTAGCAGGGTCAAGACGGAGAGCACATTGCAGTAGAAAACAAACTATAGTCATGTGCTTTCACAGATCACAAAGACACAACATAAGTCTAGATCCTGACTCCAAGAAACAAGAATCAAGACTAGGAATGAGTCAGGAGCCAAACATCATGCTGTGACACAGAACACAGTTGTCTGAGAAAAACATGTCAGCATCATGTTAAAACATGTTAACATTGTTTAAATATTCCAGAGTTTTGCCACAGCAAGCACCACTCACGGTGTCTTTAGAGTTTTCTAGTTAAAATTATATTACTACTTAACTCCAATTTCTGTGCTTCTAAGATCAATAATACAAAAATAATGCCTGTATTACAAACGCTGTAATGCACAGTGATGGCTTTCTTTAAGGTTATTGTTTAGTAGGTCATTAGGATTTTGCATTTCCCTTGTAATCTATGAACATGAAGCATATTTTATTTGTAAATGGCAATGAACTAGAACCAGTTTGCTATTGTTAATAAATAATAAAGAAACAAAGATAATAAGCTTGTCAGTGTTTTATGCATCATAAAGTATCGTTAACACAGGAAACATAGACACAGGGTGAAAACACTTTTGAGTGATGTAAACAAATTCCTCATTGTTTCTTAACCTGATTATTGTTAGAAATAAATTGTTTGGTTAAATGGATCAGACTTCCTTACCCCAACTTGGATGGAACACAGTGTCTGGTCTCCAGTTTGGGAAACAAACAAACTACTAAAGCTACTTGACTCCACAATTCCAAGCTCCCCGATCTCTTTCGTATCCCATTTGTGCTCTTGTGTTTGTGTTCTCTCCTTTGCCTAGAATTTTCAAATTGTTTTCTTGACATTTTTATTTCCCTGTTTTTTGATTTTCCTGCTTTTTAAATAGTCTTTAGAATGAGTTCTCCTCTATCCTACGCTCTTATTGGCAGCTTTTTTCCACTATTCCAAATTCCAAAAACACATGATAAGAGTAATATGTTGCCACAATTATATTGTCTACAATAACTGTAAACATTTAAGAAAACAGCTGTAGATGAAGAGATTAAAGATGAAAAACGTTTCAGTCAAATGTTTCCAGACTTTTGAAAAGGAGTGTACAGCTGTTTATTGCTTAAACAGAGGGAACAGTGAGTTTTATCCCTTCTGTGCTGTTTGACAATGCCAGAGGTGTTACCAGAGTGAAACTCTCTGGTTAAACTGGGAAAACACTTACCCTTTTACTGTCAATCCTAGCCACCCTGATGTGACTAACACAGAATTGGAATGATTTTTCTTTACACGTGTGCGTGCAGCCAGAGCGGTTGAAAGCATTGGTCAGATGTGCAAACATATCTGTGTGCTTATATCTGTTACACTGAATTGTACAATCTATTAAAAGCCCTTTATTTTAATATTTAATGAAGTAATAAGGTTTAAGAGACTTTAACAATAGTCACAAGTATCAAGTCACAAAGTACATTAAAAAAAGTTACTACAAACATTTTTAGTTCATTCTAAGAAGCAAATTTATGAAGTGGCATTCTGCAACTAAAAGATATGGCATGTGATAAAGTTAATAGTGATGCTGGCCAACAATATACACAATAGCTGATGAACAGGTGTTGTACATCTGTCACGATCAGAGGAAAGACAGAGAACCCAAATGCAAGTGAATGGTGATTTATTAACAGTTCAGGCAAGGTATGCAACAGTAACTTAAAAACTGACAACATCATAGTTATTTTGTCTAAAACCTAAAAAAATCTTAAAATTATCCTTTAGCTGGGATGTCCCACAATCCTACAATAGTATTTTAGAGGCATTGTCACGTAAGACTCTCAAAATCTTATTTTAGTTATTGTAACAAAGTTTTGAGTTGATATCATAATTGACCTTTTGTGAAAATTATCAAAGTTTTGATAGTAAAGTAAAAAAAATTATCAATTTTTAATAACTCTTAAAAATAATGTTGTAATGGAGACTCAGAATCGTGAGGATCCATCTAAAGCATGTTTGAGAATGGTCAAACAGGCAATAGTTCAAACACCGGCAAACAGAGCAAATAAGGCAAACGCATAAACTTAAAACAGGCAATGGTTGGGGCAGGCAGCAAACAATCCAAAGATGTAATCCAAGGCAGAGTCAAAAGGCAGGCAGGAAACAAGAGCCAATCCAATATAAACCGTGTAGACAATGACGTAGACAATGACGTAGACAATGACGTAGACAATGACGTAGACAATGACGTAGACAATGACGTGAAACGTTAGCCAGGGCAAAACAAGACATCGCAACGAGTCCTTCAGAGTCTGGGGTTTAAATAAGCTGATTAAAATCAGGTGTGACAAACAGGAAGTGACAAGCCCCAGATACGGGGCCCATGGGAAATGTAGTCTGAATCGAGATTAGTACTCAGGAGAGGGTTCCCTCTGGTGGCGCGGAGGAGGCGGAGCAGGAGGCTCCTCCATAACAAATGTTGTTGTCAAAACTATTATAGTCAAGACACTATAATAATTTTTTGGGTTGTTTAAAATAAATACTACAATTCATACTATTATTAGATATGTCACTTACAACACAACTGTCGCACATTTATAATTTTGTTTGATCCCAGTTCAGGGACAAGGTGAGCATCAGTCTGGTGTTGTTAATAACAGATTTGCCCTGATGTGATGGTTTAAAGCCTGTAAAACTGAAAGTGTCTGCCTTTGGTAAGAATACAACATTTCTATCCATTCGTTCCTTTTTCTTTACTCCTCCTTTAATCAAGATGCTAACCCTACATTTACAGCAGAATGGTAGTCAAAAGCACAGTAAATGACTCAAAGGAAACATCAGCCAGAGACAGACAGAGGAAGATAATGTGAAAGCTCACTAATGGGCACCCGACAACACACAGGCTCATTTTTCACGTCATCTACAGGGTTGGAATAAAAATACTGTCGGCCTTCAGCACCATACTTCTGTGCCATTATAGCTCGGGAATCTCTGCATTCGTGTTGACTGGTTCAGTGAGTTGACACAGGCCTCAGATTACAGGCCATAGATCAGTCACAGCAATGATGTTCCCACTCCACCACAGCTTTGACAGGTCCCGCGTCACGTTAGCCTGTGCAGCTAACACTGTATCATATCAAGACAATCTAACATGATTTCAGATCTGGCACCTCGCGGATGTGGCCGTGTCTGTCTTTTGACAGACAGAAACTGGAAAAAGAGGGTTTGTAGAGACTCATATAAATTTAGAATTAAGAGATCCCTTTATTCAAAGAAGTTAAAGGTTGAGTGTTAGCTTCTGCACAATGTTGGACATGCTTTGAAACTGAAACTTGCCAAGCTACAAGCTGTTTTCACTAAAGCCCTAGAGTAAAATAAAACCTTTTAGAACCAAACAATGTCTTTTCATAAATACATTGATATATATTTTTAATAAAACGTTGTCACCTGGCCTCAGCACTTTAACAGCAAGATGTGACTGCTTCAGGTATGCATACTATACCTTCTAATGAATGCAATGTAGGCTTTCAGCTAACACTTTGTTTTACAGTGTCTTTGTTCAATTCAATTTCAATTCAATTTTATTTATATAGCACTTTTTACAATGTTACATTGCTTCAAAGCAGCTTTACAGAGAGAAACAAAGAATAATAATAAAAAAACAGAACAAATGACATGTTAATGGTATTATTGCAAATAATATGTGTGAGATGTATAAGACTAATTAGTTATACTAGGTTTATAGTGTTTATGAATAAAGGGTTGACTGAACCGATAAAACCACAAAATGATTGAGCAAGATATGCGTTCTAGGTTAAGGGATTTGCAAAAGTAGACTACAGACAACATGCAAAAAGTAGCATACATACATACATACATAAAATATATACAATAAAATATTAGACATTTACAATTTACAAAACCCTAAGCTAAGTTAGAAGCCAACAGGGCAACAGTGGCAAGGAACCAAAACTCCAATGATGTATAGATGGAGAAAAAACCTTGGGAGAAGCCAGGCTCGACCAGGAGGGCCAGGTCTCCTCTGGCACGTTAAAGTTGCAATTTGTAACTGTCTTAGATGCTTAATGATTTATAGTTATTTATTGATGAAAAACTGATGGTTCCAATTATATTTGATAATAAGTCGGGCACTGAGAAATCATGCCAACAAAAACGGTGAGGCATAATGTTACTAAATGCAGAAATAACATCACACTGGGGTGACTAAGAAAGGAACAAATTATAGAAACTAATTGATTTTTATTTGCTTAAAATTTTGAAAACCATATTTTGTTTTACTTCACAATTATGTGTTACTTTGTGTTGGTCTATGAAAGACAGACAGATTTAGTGTGGAGCCAGTACATTTATTCTTGTGGGAAGTGTTCCAGATTCCCGGTTTACCTAATTAATGCAACCTAATAATCCCTTAAGGGATTTGAGTAATAAATCCATATGACTATCTGTAGGCAAGATTAAAGAGGTGGGTCTTTAGTCTAGATTTAAAATGACAGAGTGTTCCTGCCTCCCAGATAACACTGGGAAGACTATTCCAAAGTTTGGGTGCCAAATACTAGAAGGATCTACCACCAGCACCTGTTTTTGAAATTATGGGTACTAGTTGGCCAGAATTTTCAGATCGCAGTGAACGCAAAGAACTATAATAGGAGAGGTGCTCCCTTAAATATTGAGGATCTAAGATTTTCAAATGTATATGATGCTTGATAGGCAGCCAGTGTAGAGTTGACAAAACTGGGCTTGATGCATGTATTTTGCTCAACAATTTTGTGGCTTTATTGGTTCAGTCAGCTCTGTGTTCGTAAACATTCTATAGGCCTACTATAGTATTAGTCTTATTCCACACATATTATTTGCAATAATACCATTAACATGTCCATGATACTTGCTTAATTCAATGAGTCAGGGATTACAAATAGAAAGTACTGAACTAGAAACAGATTCATTTAAATTTTATTTACATAGTGCTTTTTACAATGTTGCATTGCTTCAAAGCAGCTTCACATATTATAAAAAATAAAACACGCAAAACAGAATACATGATATTATTTGTCATTTTTATTGTTCATTATAAGATGTACATTGATACAACTAATTAGTGATACTACGATTATAATTGGTTTATGAATAAAGAGTTGATTGAACTAATGACTACAACACATTTAGATAGGCCAACATAGGCCATTCCAGCTTAGAATAAAGATAATATTTTATAGGACAGCCGTATAAGGGATTTACAATAATACCATAAATATCTTAACATTGTATAATAAAAGGTCATGAAAGACAAAGAAATAGCGAAATAGTAGAGTCTTTAGGACTGTAGTTAGATCATTATGCTAAAAGCAATACTAACAATTTACAAAACCTTAAGCCAAGTTCAATGTCAGTAGTCTCCTAGTAAGCAAACCAGCAAGGCGACAGTGGCAAGAAATCAAAACTCCAATGATGTATAGATGGAGAAAAAACTTTGGGAGAAACCAGGCTCAACCGGGAGGACTAGTAAAAGCCTCTGGCATGTAAAAGCTGCAATTTGTGACTTTCTTGGATAAAAACAGAGAGCTAATACCACTGATTTATAATTTTGTATTGATTTACAAACAGTCAGATCAGATATTGTGACAAATGTCAGATGCTGAGGAATGTTACAAAGAGATGTCGACAGAGGCAAAATGCTACTAATTGCTGCTATAACATCACACTGCTGTGACTAAGCAGGGACCTAAAATGTAGAAGTTTAAGAAGTCCATCATATTCCCACTTTTTTGGGATTTTTGGGGGGATTTTGGGTGATCGCCCAAAAACAGGTAAAAACAAGTTACTAGGGCAAAGGAGAAGGAGATAATAAAGAACTAATTAACAGGATAATGACTAAATTGACAAGAGAAACACAAGAAAACCAAAAACACATGGCAAAAAGAACCTAAAGTGACAGGTGCCCCATATTGCTGTACTGGTGGTTGGTGGTTACTGGTAATAGGTGATTTTTATATATTAAAATGTCTGCCCTCAGTGGCATATGGAGTTAGCCAAACCACAAAAGCCTCAGATTCCCAAAACCTTTTTCTTTTCCATAATACTTTTTCTACTGGGTATTCAAATTTAAATAAATAAATAATAGAAATTTCTACATGAAATAATATCCATAATGCATTCACAACAAATATGACATTTTTTATATTATACAACGTTCATTTTTAAATAACCTATGCATCAATGTTTTTAAAATTAGAGTTTATTATAAAAAACAAGAAAATTATGTACATACAAATGTAGCTCATAGTTTGTGTACATGTATACATACTGTATCAATTTGTATTGCAGTAGGCTATAAATCAAATGATGCAAAAATTAATGTGTTTGATTCTTTTCCATGTCAAACCTGGTACAATGTGTCTTTGCATAATTTCAGTGCTCAGAGGGTAAGAATAGTTCTCTTATTGTTCTCTTCCTTAAACAGAGTTTTCATACGGTTTAAGACATTGTGTGTGATACTTTTACCAGACTTTAATATTGCTTGACAGCTGCAGATGCTTTATACAAAAAAACTGTAATCATTCTTTAAAACAACTTTATTTCACAGAATAAAGTCAGACAGGCTTGGAATAATACAAGGGTGAATAAAGGTTTTTCTTTTAAATGTTTAAATACCACCTATACAGTAGATATCCAGAACAAACTCCCTCTGAAAATGGCAACAACATTTTAATGTGTATACTGAGCTCAGAGTACTTAGCATCATGTTATGACATTTTTCCATGCATTAGGCTAATTAAAATAAATAGACATATGCAGGCACATAACTCTTTTGAAATATTTCCATAGTGTTACGACAAACACACACACACAAATGCAGTAATAATCCTTCTCTCTATCTTTCCCAGCACAACATATTCACAAACCTCTAATTGGTCTGTGCTTCTCCAACATGTTCGTAATAAAGTACGCTGCCCGTGACTCTGTGTGTTGGCTGGAGGTGCCCAATTTACAGAAGTGGGATGGTGTGATAAGCAGCAGAGGAGTGTCAGCATGGAGGCAAGGGCCATGAATCACAGTGTGCCAGTCTTGAGCTGGGCATAATTGAGTCCAACATCTCCAAGCTCTTTCACCATAATTAATGATAATCTGTAACAGAAGAATCTCAGATTCCAGTTCACAGAGCTATTTAATTAGGCTCCAGTAATGAAAGTACAGCCACTACACAGAAGAATATGGCTGCCGTGTGGTGCTATGATTAATGGGTTGTGCTGGAGAACACAAAAAGTACTGCATGCTTAACTCACCAGATACCTCTCCTTTAGACTTCTCACAGCCATTTACCAAATGACATTAAATTATAACCTTTCTTGTAATTTCAGTCTCTGTTTTCCATTTTATATAGAAATTATGCTAGTCTCACTTAGGGATATTGGTGTCAAAGATTCTGTGTTTCTGCTGTTTTTTTATTTTTGCAGCTTTTACAAAAGCACTTCTCCAAATAGGAATACCATTACGAATACAAGAACATGTATTCGTAATAATTGTATTCGTACCATTACAAGAACTTGTATTTGGTACAATCACTATAATTTAATGGTGATTTTATATGAAATCATGACTTGATTTATATAAAACATACAGTTTCCACATAACCATGAAGCATAACAATAAAAGGAATGGGACAGATCCAAAATACTTTGATCTGTTGTGTGTTGAATAGTTATATGAGGAGGATTGTTCTTGTTATGAAGACACATAGATCACACATAATCCGTGCTCTAATACAGACTGTGAAACTCACTCGCCCAATCATTCTCACTAAAGAAGGTGTAAATGTGCAATAAATCCAGTTTCCAACAAACTCACTCATGAATGAATTAACTTGTAAACAGTAATACTGTTACGTCTAAAATGCAATGTTGTTTTTGCTCTTATATCATTTTATCAAGTCATAAAACCCCATATAGAGAGAGGAAAGTGTGTTGCATTATCGAATGAAATGCCTTACAGGCATAAATGTGTTTGTATTCCACTATTGTGGCAGCTTTTATGTTTATGATGAGTCTATTTCATGTGGTTAGTTCCTGTTTTTGAGTTGTTAGGGGTGCTGGTAAGATGACTGTAAAGCGCTCTCTAGAAATGCACAAATGATGGATTTTGGGCTGTGTCACAACCAAATAAGCTGTTGAGATGTAATAAATGGGTTTCTTTTTTTTTTTTGAAGTGTAGATGACACATTGTACAGTATGTAAGTCCAGGCTGTATTAAAGGTTCGTCATGCTGATGTTCTGGCAATTCACCCACCATGTGTGATTACAGCAGCCCACAATTTACTCTTTTGGGACCAAATGACAAATGTCCCCGCAGAGGAACAAAAGTTGCATGTTCTCAACAAAATGTTTTTTTCCGCTAAATCTTTAATATAAAGCACAATGTGGACTTTTGCTGTTTTGACAGGCTGAAAATTTCCTTCCAAGGTGAAGAGAAAATGGGAAGCACAGTGGAGCAAAGCAAGGTCTATGCAAACATGACGCATTTTCACAACCCCCGTTAATCTATGACAAAACTCACGTTAAATGAGGGCAAATAAAGAGAGAGTATTCATGTGAAAGAAAAGCCTGTCGCAGGGCCCTCAGCAAACAGAAATCTTGTTTAGTTCTTTAATTCTCCACTTTCTGACCTGAATCTGCCTGTCGCTGCACATGAAAGAAATTACAATGGCCTCCGTCAGCTTGCCTGCTGTCTTCTTGCTCGGCAGCATTTGTCATTGCCAAAACAGGAGAGTTTAATTAAGTGTTGTGGGCAGCCTAGTGAGAAACACACTTTAAATTAAACCACTAATTCTGCTATTGGTTCTTTTACCTTAACAGCAATCAGTGGGGGTTTTACAGCATAAATTTGGCCCCTCTCTTTTTTCACTTGAGGATGGGTAATGCACCTATAGCAATGATACGCAATCTACAACCCCAAAGCATTGTCCCTTTCCTCTCCTCTCTCCTAACAGAATATTTAATTCTAACACATTTATGGATGTGATATTAAATTTTCCTCCCTTTGCTAAACATTTTGTTTACTGGGTGTAAGTGAACAAAGGTTCAGGCAATAGGCTCTGTAATCTGAGACAGAATAGATTTACATGGCAAATTATTTTCTGAAGCATTGTGTAACTGTTGGTGTAAAGGAATGAACTGATTTAATACCTCAAAAATTTTATTGTTTCAATTGGTTGGCACTGTGATTCCTGTGAAAGATTTGAGATCAGTGCATCTATATAAACTACATTAAGAAGCTTTACATCTGTGGCATATATATAATGAACAGACAAATGAGTTGTTTAATGAAGACTCTTAACAAGATATCCGATTCCTTTGTTTATCTGTTTCTTAACTCTTAATAAATTATCTCCAATGATTCTTTGCAGCGCTTTACCGGGAACCATTTTTATGGTACAGGATTCATGAGTTGCTTTGTGGTTCTTTGGGGTGAAAAGATTCTTCAGATCAGATGAGATTGACTTCTGACTTTTCAAAGCACTGTTCTCTACATACACTATGGTTTATCAAGAAGACAAACTTCTATGTAATTGCTGTGGGTGGGTTTATCTCTATGACAAAAAATCCTACCTTGTATCCTTGCTGTATCATTGTTTCGTGTAGCCCTGCCCTCAGCCGAATGGCAGAAATTAGAGCAGCACATCTATTCCCACTTTATAGTCGTGAAGACATCTCTCTAACCTTTTCCTCTAACTTCTGAGAGGCGAGAAACCCCTGTATACATCAACGGCGTAGAAACAGGGACCTGTCAAACCCATTGCTATACTTTCATAGTATGGCATAGGACCAGTGGCACAAACACAAAGTCCAGTCATGCTTAACTCACCTGAACCTTAACCAAAGTTACAAGAACACCCTCTCCCTTTATCAGGTGACATTTCATCCTTCTGGTGACTTCTCTCCTGCCTGCTCAGAACATCAGAGATTGGACAGCCTCGGTGGACAGCAGCACTATTAATGAGAAAGCAGAACGTAAGCAGCATGTAGTGGCTGTGTAAGCCAAGCTGGTGCTGGAATTATGTAAGCTTAACAGCTATGTAATCTTCTTTAACAATGGTGAATAACCTTTCTCTGTTAACAGTCTGTCACTTAGACTTTGTGGTCCTCACTTTCTGTGATAATTCCTACAGCAGTTCAAGACTGGGGAAATATTTGATATGGTTTCCTGTAGCTCAGCTGATTAACCAACCATCATTTGATGATGCCAAGGTCACGGGTTCAATTACCAAGTAGTGCATAGACAGTACTGACAATATGCATAGCTTGAATGGAGGGTAAGTTACTTTAGATAAAAGCATATAACAAATGCTTAAATTAAATGTTTATACCTTTGTCATTTATGTATGAGATATAGCGTCACATAGATACAGCTATAGCTACAATTTTTTACAGTTTGTACCCCCAAATGCTAAAATGTTGTTGCATGAAGTTTAGGCAGACTTTAGATCTTTTTAGGCAGACAGGTGTACGGACTGTTAAGATATCACAACTGTTCCCCTGATACATTTCAAGTCAATTTAAGTTCAAAATTAACCTTACTTACATATGTTCCTGGTCTTACTAAGCACAATTCACCTGTGCGCATTATTCTAAAATATTTTACCTCCATCTTTGACTAACGTTTCCATATACTAAATGTAACCCTTCTTCTTCAACTACCAATCATACCAAAAAACATGACCATAGATAAAAATTAAATCATGTTTAATATTCTGATTCACTCAGACACATGTCATATACACATGTAAAATGCCATTTTAGATATGATTGGAATAGTTCACTCAAAAATTTCCCAGCTGTGTCAATTCATTTATGATCACACTCACCTGTTAGATTGCTGATTATCTCTTCTTTATATTTCCCTTGTGTGTTCCGTTCTTTGTCAGACTGTCGTGGTTTATACCTGTTTCCTGACCTAGTTGAAAGTCTTTATTCAAAGTCTTTTGTCTACTTCCCTGCCTTAGCTTAGCTTAGCATCTCAGTCTTAGCCTTAGTCTAGTCACGCCAGCAGTTCTCGTCTTTCGCGTTCCGGGAATTCTTAGCTCTGTCTCGGTCTGGCATTTAGTTTAGTGTCTGTTGTCTTGTCTTGTCTTGTCCAAGCTCCAGCCCATCTTCTTGTTTTGTGTTGTCTTGTGTTTTCAGTGCCCCTGCCCATCTGTTCCAGTGCTGCATGTGGTTGCTGTCTGTCCCGGAGTCTGCTGCTGTCCGCCCTCCTCATCTCTCTAGCCTTCCTCCGCTTTGGTCTCCGCATCGTGGCCGTCGCCAGCCCACACTCCCGCTTTGCCTCGTCATCCTCCCAGGGTCCCGTCACTGCAGTCATCACTGCTATCTGCTGCCGCTGGTCATCTACCTGATCCGCCAGCGTCCTTACCTGTCCCCAGCTACTCACCTGCTCCACCTTCGTCATCACTCTGTCTCCTGTCTGTGCCTGGCTGCCGCATCAATGGGCTGTCCATCTCCCAGGCCAGGATCGTGACTGTTTATTTGTGCTTTTTAACTTTATTGTTAATAAAATAATCTCTGCTTGCATTTGGGTTCTCTGTGCTCCTTCAGGTCTTCACAGGACAGTCTGGCCAACTACGGACCCAGCAAGTGTAGAGTCACTCCGGGTGGCATTGGCAGCTGGGCCAGCACGCCACTCAACTGGGGTCCAACTCCGCTGAGATGGAACGGCTCGCCGCTGGAGTGGCCAACCTTCAGTTGTCTGTGGAGGAGGTCTGGCATTACGCCATGGCGGGCCGACCGGTTACTTCCCCCACTCGCTCCCCGGCCAAGGATAAGTACATTGAGGAGTTTCTGAGAGCTGGGCTCATCCGTCCTTCCTCTTCTCCAGCTGATGCGGGCTTCTTCTTCGTGAAGAAGAAGGATGGCTCTCTGCGGCCCTGCATTGACTATCGGGGGCTTAACGACATAACCATTAAGAATCGGTATCCCCTACCGCTTATGTCATCAGCCTTTGAGTTGTTGCAGAGGGCTAAGGTCTTTACTAAGTTAGACCTCCGCAATGCCTATTACCTAATCCGCATCAGGGAAAGGGATTAGTGAAAGTCAGCATTTAACATGCACCGGGACATTTTGAATACCGGGTTCTTCCGTTTGGTCTTACAAACGCTCCGGCTGTCTTCCAGGCCCTCATTAACAACGTGTTGGCGGACATGGTGGATAAATTTGTGTTTGTGTACCTGGATGACATTCTCCTTTTTTCTCCCTCTCTCCAGGTGCACGTCCAACACGCCCGGAGGGTTCTCCAGTGGCTCCTGACCAATCGGCTGTACGTCAAGGTGGAGAAGTGCGTTTTCCATGCCGAGTCGGCTCCATTTAATTAAATTCTATTCAATTTTATTTATATAGCACTTTTTACAATGTTACATTGCTTCAGAGCAGCTGTACATAATAAAAGAATAGTAGTAAAACACAAAGCAAATGTCTGACATGTTAATGGTATTATTGCAAATAATATGTGTGGGATAAGACTAATACTATAGTAGGCCTATAGTATGTTTNNNAACAAAGAGCTGACTGAACCAATAAAGCCACAAAATTGTTAAGCAAAATACATGCATTCCAGCTTACATAAATTATAGTTAAGCAAAATACAAGCATTCCAGCTTACATAACAAAGGTATATAATAGGCTACAATATGGGACAGTGCTATAAGGGATTTGCAATAGTACCATGAACTACACAACATGCAAAAGCAGCGTACATACATACACACATAAAATATATACAGTAAAATATTGGACGTTTATAATTTACAAAACCCTAGTGTAAATTAGACATTAGCAGTCTCCCAACAAGCAAGCCGATAGGGCGACAGTGGCAAGGAACCAAAACTCCAATGATGTATAGATGGAGAAAAAAACCTTGGGAGAAGCCAGGCTTGACCAGGAGGTCCAGTTCTCCTCTGGCACATTAAAGCTACAATTTGTAACTGTTTTAGATGTGAACAGAGTTTTTTTGTGATGAATTATAGTTAATTGTAGGTCTAAAACTGATGGTTCCAACTATATTTGATATGTCGTGCACTGAAAAATCGTGCCAACAAAAGCGGTGAGGCATA